>JALIZH010018168.1:0-228159 GCA_030522465.1 Rhipicephalus appendiculatus | reverse complement strand
GGCCGCATCTGGCTGGCATTGATAAAATAGAGGAGGCACTGCGCGAGATATGGACGCCATTGAAAAACATGAGCTTGTGCTGAACCAAGGGCATTACACCGTGACCAAGGGCCACTGCCAGCGGCAGCACCTTATCGTCGGCACAGGGCTTTTTTCGCGCAAAGCGTCGCAGTTCGCGCACAGCGTCGCATTTTCAGCGCAGCCTAGAAAACAATGGGGTCTTTAGAATTGCGTACCTATGGATTTTCCAATAAAAGAACACACGACATGACACTTACATATTAATGTTGCGCCTCAGGTATGCGTAGTATTTGCTTTTTGATCGAATATGTTCACAAGTATGAACGCAAACACCAGTTCAAGATGGCTGGGCGTTAGAAAGTGGTTAAACTTTGGCCGAGTAGCTGAATCAGGTTACGGACAGACAGATAGACAGACAGACAGACAGACAGATAGACCAAAATTTTTGCGTTGAAGTATCCCAAGAAAGACTATCGTTTTTAAAAACCGATATCGACACCGTTGACCCCACGAATACAAAGAATATATGCTATGGTCCCAGCTCGAATCGAACACAAGCATTCTGCGTGGCGATCAAGTATTTTGCCACAGAGCAACGCCAGGTCTCGGACCTCCTTTAGAAAAAGACCCTATGCAGGTGTAATGTTGGTGAAACGTCAATTGTGGTTGTAGTGCTGCCCATCTAATTTTACAAACATTACATAGGTATTCCGATTATATAGGCATCACGTCGGGTTAGCGTCAATTGTGCTTAAGAGCCATCCACTCGAGTTTGTCTAGGTATGGCACTTTCCGGGGCTACCATCCTCGCAAGTGGAAGAGCTTCATTTCCACTTCCCGCTTCTGGTGTTGGTAATACTCATGTTCCTCTTGGCGTCGTTACGCGACTGTAAACAACTGGTTATGTAAAACATATGCGTCTGTTCAACATACGTCTGTGCGTGAAACATTTGTACATATGTTTAGCGTCAATTCGTAACGTTGCAGTCAACAAAATACGCCAGGTCTGCGCGGGAAGCGCAGCACAGTCACAGCGGAAGCTGGAAGAGCGCAATTTCAAGAACCCGTTGCAGACTCTCTAGTGTGTACTAATACAAGTAGGCTTGCAAGGTACCCACTACTGCTTTAATTTATTCAGAGGCTGATGACGATGAAGAATTATGGCTGAGCCCTTTTTAATGGGTTGGAAGCATTGAACGACCCAACTCATAATGCAATTCATATTATGTGACGCCTGGTTACACAATGCGTATTCTGTCACGCCTAGTTGTTATTGTACCCTTCTACCACTTTATATTGCGTATGTTAACGCGGTTCGTTCCCGACATAATGCTTGTATAAGGTTTTTGTGCGCAGGAGTTTCGAGCAACTGCGTGGCTCAGTGTCTACCCGTAAAAACATGGCTTGAAAAAAAAGGCATATTTGTTGCTTGTACAACTGATTGCCTCCTTTGCAACAAACCAGAGAGCATTGAACATGCTTTTCTCGACTTCCGGGATGCGGTATGATATTAGGATATCCTCCAGCGCACTATAAAAGAACAACTTCCCCTAGACCCTTACGGCATAAGGTTCTTACCAGTCGATACTCCCTACGAAATAATGATTCTGGGTCTTCACGGTTTGTGGAAAACGAGAATGCAAGTGCGCAACACCGATGTGCGCGTAAAATCTTCTAGAGCAAGCTTTCTAGAAAGTGTAGTTCAAGTTAGGCAGTTTTTAGAGCCCAGACTGACCCACCCGACTGGGTCACTATCCTTGATGTACTGATAAATATGAAAGCTTTCTAGGCATGGTTCAGTCCGTCAATCACTGATATATATATATTTGTTTGTACGTCGATCTTTCTGTTGTATGTTTAATAAGGTAATGAAGAAAAAAGTCACAGTTTCGCCCCAAGGGCGAAGCAATGAATGCGATAGCAGCAAATTGGCATTTCACGTGAAGAACGGCAAGCAGATCGAAACTCGGAGCGCACTGCTCAAGCGCAAAGGACGCACGAAACATACGCACAGGCATACACAAGAAGAACGCGAACTAACAACTGCCAAAGTTGTTCCTTCACTGTGTTTGAACAGCACGCTTCTTTCGGAAACGGGGCCTCTGCAGCGAGCGAAGTGACCTTCGTGCGCTCTGTAACCTAAAAGCAGTCTTTCCAATGAAAGCAGAAAGCACACGTCGTAAAACTGCCCCCGTCCCCCCCCCCCGCCCCAAGATAAGCACGTGCGCGCGCCCGGGCAAAGGCGACTACGCCCTACAGGCCGAAGTGCAAGGGGAGCCAACGCATCGCAACGAGTGGGGCGCCGAGCGCGCACTTTGCGCCATCTCACTTTCTTCGTGGATTTTGTATGTGTATATATATATATATATATATATATATATATATATATATATATATATATATATATATATATATATATATATACGGAGCATCCCTACTGAAAAAATCCGCATACCGTCATACGGAAAACATACGGATTCCGCATATTTTCCGTATAAAATATATGGATTTTGTACGGACGTATACTGATGCTTACGGAAAGTTAGCAAGGAACATACGGAAGCATCATATGGTACATAAGGAATTCCTATGGGACGTACGGATGTATTGGCCATAAGGAACATACGGATGCCGTATCTGTTATGCGGATAGACTCATACGGCTATACGGAATATACTGGAAACAAACGGAATCCGTATGGGCTATGCGGAAAGAGTATACGGAAAGCATGGTGTTCTACGTGAAACCATGACCATAGGCGAGCGCACGGGGGGGGGGGGGGGGGGGAGGGGGCGCCCCCCTTTCCCTCTTGTCGCCCAGAGGGAGGGGCCGCCCTCCCTCATAGCCTCCTCTATACAATTCTGTGCCCGTCAAACGCTCCCTCGGCGACCGTCGTCTTTCCCTCTCACCCACCATGGTATTACGCTACATTCCACCGCGGCGCGGCGCCACCTACGTTGGGCTTGTCTTTCGTGGCTTGAGGCGCTCCTGCCCGTGTATCGGACGCTGCCGTGTGTGTGTGTGTGTGTGCCTGCAGGAAAGGTTTATAATCTGCAGGATCTCGTAACGCCTTGGGAACCCGGAGGTGCATGACGCGACCTGCCACAACGCTAGTTACATCGGAGAACCTACCTATTTTTGTGTCACCATGGACTTGCTTGGCATTACAGCTTCGAAGGTTTACCCGCCAGTGAGAATGCCATGCCTTCATTGCAGTTAAGGATGGCGGGTCAATGCGATTACCTCGTAACGGCAGGACCTGCGTGAGATTGTGCTATTTCTGCACCTCATAATATTTAGCATGGTCAGTGGGGCAGACGTGAAGAAGTGTATGTGGTGGTGCGTGCCAGTACAGTGGTGTCGTGTCGTTTCGCAGACAGTGCACATTGTTTGTACTTATTCTGCATACGTAGGTACGCGTGCAGAATAAATGTTCAGTTTAATTGCCAGTGTGAATGCCAGGCCTTCATTGTAGATAAAGGTGGAAGATTAGTGCCATTCCGTTCGCAGTGCCGCGTGAGATCTGCTGCTGTTTCTACATTCTCGTCATATCTGGCATGGTCAATGGCGGCAAGTGGGAACAAGTGCATGTGTTGTGGCGTGTGCCAGGGTGTCGTGTCACCTGACAGTGTGCATTGTTTATGCTTATTCTGATTGGTGTGTGTGCGCGGGTGTCGTGTCGCCTGACGGCGAAAAGCAGCCGAGAGTGTCCATATAATTGCTATCGCAATGAAAAACTACGTGGCTCAGTGGTAGAATACTGGAACTGGCACGGAGCGGGCCCTAGTTCGAACCCCGCTTCATCCTGGGTATTTTTTCTTATTTCGTTTTTTTTTCTTATTTCGTGCCATAGCGGTTACGGCCACCGGCGGCGGCGGACAACTACGGCACGTTTGTTGTGGCCTCATAACAGCTTTCCGCTGTAAAAGAATTGCACCACAGTCACCTTCTCTCCGCATGCTTCGCATGACATCGATTCCCATGGTACGTGGGATCTGCCAATTTTTTTTCTTCCTGCCTCAGTTACGCCACAATTATTTTGCTAAGAGATCGTCAGGACCACACGAGAAAATAGCTTGTCCATGTAGTTGCTGCGCAAAGCTTTGTCCCGGCCAGAGTATGCCCTGCAAATGAGTTCTGCGGAAACCCGCAAGGTGGCGGAAGGGTTATGAAAGGGAAAATTGACAACCACCCGTTTGTAGCACGAAGACACAAGGAAATCCGTACGGATTTCTCAGAAATTTCTCAGAAGCTTTTCTTTCTGAGAAATCCGTACGGATTTCCTTGTGGCTTCGTGCTACAAACGGGTGGTTGTCAATTTTCCCTTTCATAGAGTATGCCCTAAATTGTACTACGTATGTAAAAGATATTGATCTTCCATTTCGCATAATTGATATCATAATTTTTCAGTGATGAACAATGTAAGCGATAACGCAATCCACGCGAGTGCGAAACTCTTCTATCATAGTTATAAATACTGTAATACATTAGACTTCGGCTACAATCAGCTGACAATCGTCTTGATTGATTGCTGCAGTTCTCGTGCCTGTCCTCGTATGTCTCTTCTTGTCCCTGTGTGCTTGCGCGAGTCCGTGAATGATGAATTTGTTCCAACTAGGCCGAATTGCAGTTTTGCTTTCGTGAAACTTACCTGAATAACGTCGTCCTTGTAGATGTTCCGCGACCAGCAAGTAAAGGGGCGCTGTGTGCTAAATGAATGCACAAAGGAACGTGTGGCCAACACGGCAACACCCTCTCCCAACGCGGTTCCAACCACGTGGCTGTCGTGGAGCTCGGTGTGTAGGAAGAGCCGCTGTCCGCGAGCGCTCACAAAGAGCTTTGCCGCTCCATCCCTAGCCACATGGACCAGTAATGAGCCATGCTTGTTGTGGGTCATCTGCGACGTGATTGAGAGGATGAAAATATCGCAAGGGGCTTTACGAACCACGGCAGTAATTTACGAACACTTCTGGTAACCGTCGAGCCAGCACTAACAAATTTACCTGGCTGCCAAAGAAAACAGCTTCAGTGGTCAGCTAGAAACGCAATAGTGCCTATTAAACAAGCGACTCTCACATGAATCTCATCTTTTTCCGTAGACTTGTCATTAGAGTTCAAAATTGGAACCAATGGTGTGTAGTTTCCATCTCCGTTTCCTGATAGCAGTGGAAAAGCTCAGTCGACACCTACCACAAAGTATAGCGAACTGATACGCATGTTTTTTTCTCGAGTTTGAAACAAATGCCGTTACTGTAAAAGCAAGCTCGGTTAACTCGATATATTCGCCATATTTTTACAAGCAAAGATGAGTACAATACTCCGATCACCACCGACATCATTATGGTATTGTTTCGTTCGCAAAAGCACATGTTTAAATATGAAGATCGTGGATCACTGTTACGAACCCAGGAGACCCTGTATTGGCAGTCAAGATGGCGAAATCCACAGCGACTAAATGCTCGTGTCAGCGTTATCGTCTTCCGTCTGTCATATCCGGCGCGACATGCACGACTACCAGACTGGTCGTCTTCATGTATACGTGCAACGTTCCCCTCATTGCAGACGAAGCCCCTCCGGGCGAATCAAACGATCTGTCTCAACGCGAACGGTTTCGGGAGGGCGATTTGAACCGCTTAGTCCTTGGCATCTCTTATAGCACTTGTCATCAGATGGCCGATAGGACAGGTGACTTATGGGAGTCTGTCCAAAATTACAAAAGGCCGGTCATCGGCCAACAATTTGACATTGAGGCTCTTTTTCGGACCCTGTGCCGGTGTCATCGTCATTCGTCATCCACGGTGTTAGCTGCAACTAACGTCATCACTCGCGAAGACTAGATGTTACTGGAGGGGGAGTGAATAAATAAATAAAACAAACTTCTTTGCAGAGACAGGGTTTCAATTCGAGCCCTCACGGTCTGAAGACAAGCGCCATAACCACATGAATTATACGCCAGCATTTTTTAACAGAGAAGCGGTTTTAGCTTGCCGTAGTTTGTGCGGTGTCACCAGAAAGCTGCTCGAGTGATGCGCCACAGGAATTGGGCAAACCCTCTACCGTGTACAGCAGCTGCGAGTGCCAAACGAAAACAAGCATGTGAAAAAGAGAGAGAGAAAGAGACAGAACGAAAGCGATAGACAGACAAAGGAAAACAAAATAGAGAGAAATAAAGAGAAGAAAGAGATTAACAGACAGAGAGACAGAGAAAAACACAGAAAGATGGAGAAAGAAACAGAGACGCAACAGAGATAGAACACAGAGCAAGAAAGGAAGAGAAAAAGAGAAATAAAGAGAGAGAAAGATCGAGAGATAGAAAGACCGCAAAAGAAATAGAAGGAGAGAGAAGAAACAGACGAAAGAGAGAGAGAAAAGCAGAGACCAAGAGAGAAAGACAAAGGAAGAGGGACACAGAAGGAGAGAGAGAGAGAGAAAGAGTAGAAAGAGAAATAAATATAGAAAGAGTGAAAACGACAAAGAAATACAAAGAAACAGATACAAAAGACATGGCTGATCCCATCCTCTCGTAGACCTCTGCCTGGTACCTCCTGTGCATTGATGAATAATTTCACGGAGCATAAACGCTGCATTATGTTGGCAAATGTGCAATGCAACAATTGCACACTTATTTTCAAAGTCAGAAGGTAAGTTGTCAGCGACATTGTCTTTCCCAGTTCGTTCCAAACCAATTGTATTAATTACATGTTTGCGCCTTGCTTTAATAACATACATCTTTTCTTTCCCCTAAAAATCTGTTGTTATATCATCCAACTACTACGGTTCACGTGCATCCAGACTCACCAACAAGCGCTGTCGGGTGCCCATGGTTGCGGCGGCCCAGCACCTGTACAGGAATCACAGGTGATTCAATGTATGCATGCACGGCTTGTTCCCATTACACTGACTGATACGAAATACAAGAAATGCAAAAGTTGAGTAAAGGATGGAAGAGATGAACAATCTCTAAACACAGCTGCCGCAGGGGCGAACGTTTCGACCAGTGGACTTGTCAAGGCACCAACTGCCTCTCTTTGCTTGTGTACGCTCCATTCTCTCTCTCTAACCACAAAACTGGAGGAGAGCATGCGGGGGAGAGAAGGGAGAGAATTTTCTCGTCGACAGAAAATTCCCGCAGTGCGAAACAACGGGCCTCGCGATTTTTGTCACAGTTTAGAGTTTTCGTGTGGGTGATTGTTATTCACAGAGTGCATACAATTACTGCACCGTTGCCCCGTCCAGTTATTTCAAATGAGCTGACTCATTTGAAGTTTGAAGTTTATTGCCACATATTTAAATTTTCGTATTTCCCAAGGAGCACTGGGAACTGTAACTGCTTTACTTGTATATGAATCTGTAAAACAACATTGTTTGCCATTTATTGTTTGTTTCGGCTCTGTAATTGATACGTCGTTTGTATTCTTTTTGTATTAACCACCTTGCTTGGACCTTAGAGTCCGCAGTATTGAATAAATAAATAAATAAATAAATAGGTGCAAAAATCCATAAACAGCATGGATGGTGGGACAAAAGCTGTGTATAGGCAGCTTGACTGGTCCCACCTCCCCGTACAATAACAGCAGCGATATGACGAAAATTCCCACTTGTTGCAATATTAAAATTGAAATACACAGAGCAAACTGATAAAAATCAGCAAGAAACACACATTTTCAATAAACACAAAAACAAGGTAGCGCAAACCAACAAGGAAATCCATACGGATTGCTCAGAGCTTCTCAGTTGCCGAAAAATCGTCCTGGTCCTCAAATCGAACCAACGCGGGCTGTTGCTCAACCAACTGAACTTTTGCAGCGCGAGGGCATCGACAACTCAAATCAGTTCCGCGCAATCCCGCAAGGTGGCGGAACGGGAAACTGACAACCACGCGGTTAAGATCTTCGTTCCCTCACACTTGCAGCTGTATGCTTGCTTGGGGGCAGCCTGCCTATTTTTCCCCACAGTGAGTACACGTTCATATTGCAAACAAACAAAAAAAAGAATTCCACTGCACTTGCGGTATAGGAAAAACAGGGGCAAGCGTAGCTTGACAAGCCCGCGCCTCACGAAGTACGTCACGCACGTGAGGGAATAGGTACGTGCCTGACGTATTTCTTCGCGCTCGCTGGCGCCAGGGTTTTTTTTTTTTTGTCATGCCACACCTACAACGCCAAAGACCTTTGTTTGAAGTTTCGATTCAAAAAATTTCAACCAGTTCTACGTCGTGAAAACTACCGGAGAGCGAAGCTGTCATCCCTTTCGTCAGGAATTACTTCATTTTCCTATAAAGTGTTATCCTAAGTATCGACCTCAAAAGCCGCCATTGCTGGAAGAAGTCAATGAGCGGGACCACAAGAAAGTGCTTTTGCAACTCCGAACGGCCTTTACGAATTTCCGTCGCTCCCTTTCGGCCTCTATCCCACTCCGGCCACATTCCAGCGAATGATGATACGGTTCTGGCTGATCTGAGACACAAAAGTTGCCTCGTTCGCCTCGCTCATGCCGTTGTCTTTCCGGAAACGTTCGACGACCACCTTCGTCGCCTTCGGAGTGTTCTCAAGGGTGGTCTTACCCTCAAGCACGAGAAATGCCATTTCGGCTACGAAAAGCTCTCTCGGTCACTTGCGAAAAATAAAACAGCACAAGAGACGGGACGAGACACAGTACTACAGGACCAGTGCTGAACTACCAACTGAGATTTATTTGATGAAAGTGCCTTTTTATAGTGTCACATTTCACCACCGTGAGGACGCCACACGCACAAAACCAGTAATAGCAACAGTCAGAACGCTATCTTTTAACAACCCTGAACCGACGTACAAATATAACAAAACCAGACCCCGTTCAGAGATTATACAGACGCGCATGGCAAATGTCTAGTAACACTAAAAAACGTTTTTTAGTGTGACTAGATATTTGCCATGCGCGTCTGTATAATCTCTGAGCGGGGTCTGCTTTTGTTATATTTGCACGTCGGTTCAGGGTTGTTCAAAAGATAGCGTTCTGACTGTTGCTATTACTGGTTTTGTGCGTGTGGCGTCCTCATGGTGGTGACATGTGACACTATAAAAAAGGCACTTTCATCAAATAAATTTCAGTTGGTAGTTCAGCACTGGTCCTGTCGCACTGTGTCTTTCGTCCCGTCTCTTGTGCTGTTTTGTTTTCGCAAATCTCGCACCAACTTGCCGAGACAAAAGCACTGCTAAGCCAAATCTTTCGGTCACGTTATGAGCGTGGCCCGGTCCCGAGAAGACTGCTGCCGTGGCCGCCTTTCTCGCTCCAACGGACAAGAAAAGTATTCCACAAAATATCGCTCTGTGTGCCTATTATCGCCGCTTTATCGAAAATTTCTTAAGATTGCAGAGCCGCTATTCCGACTGTCGTGTATAGACACGCCATTTGTATGAGCTGACGAACAGGCGACTGCCTTTGCAGAACTGCAGCATCGATTGTCTTCTTCTCCCGTATCCATTTTTATGAGGCCATTTCGATGAGGACTATGGCACATAGGTACACACTAATGCCAGCAACATCGGTCTCAGAGTTATTTAGATGTCTTTCGTACTATGTCGCGCACCAAGATCAACTATTCCACGCCAGAGAAAGAGTGCCACGCGGTATATGGGCTACTAGAAAGTTTACGCCGTATCCCTACAGATGTCCATTCAAAGTTATTATGAGGCCATTTCGATGAAGACTATGGCACATAGGTACACACTAATGCCAGCAACATCGGTCTCAGAGTTATTTAGATGTCATTCGTATTCTGTCGCGCACCAAGATCAACTATTCCACGCCAGAGAAGGAGTGCCACGCGGTAATATGGGCTACTAGAAAGTTTACGCCGTATCTCTACAGATGTCCATTCAACGTCGCGACTTACTATCACACGTTGTGCTGGATGGCCAGCCTCCGAGACGCCTCTCGGCGATTAGAGCGAGGGAGACTGAGACTTGAGGAATTTGGTATAACCATCGAATACAGGACGGCTAGAAAGCAAGATGCCGACATGCTATTACAAGCAACTATCGAATCTGGCAGTGCCACATGAGAAGACGGCAGGACTCTCAGCGGGCGGATCCGATCGCTAAAGAACGAACTGACGCTGAGCTCACAATCGATCATTTGCAGGCGGTTCCGCCGCGTCCACTCCTCCTCCTATTTCGCGAACGTTGCCCCCATGTCGCTTCGGACAGCATATAGACACGGACATTTAGTGGGTATCTGGCTGTTGCGCGGCTAGTTTCGCCATTATTTGTGCGTGGCGGAGAGATCGCTGGTGGTAGAGAAAGACGAAGACGTGCTGCTCGATCGGAGCTGTTCCGCTGTTTGCCGTGTTTCTACTTGTTTTCCTTTATTTACCGTGACAAACTGGTGGAGGTGCTGGGTACAATCCTAATGCGCTAGTTGGAATTCAAGACGCTTCAAGTTCCTGCCACCATTTCTACAATTCCGGAGGAAAGCCGGGCACTTCGCCAGAGCCGCCGCTTGTTAGGACTACCTCCCGAATTTGGTCCCTTGAGCCCGGCAAGAATGTCCACCACAACGGCAAGCCAGACGCAAGAGAGCGATATAGACCGACTCGCATCCACCCCAAACGTCGTCTACGCAGCTCGCATCCCGAAGTCCTTTCATGGTGATGTGTTCGAGGACGTGGATGACTGGCTCGACCACTTCGACCGGGTCGCAGCAGCCAACGAGGGGAACGAGACCAAGAAACTGCGCTACGTCTACTTTGCACTTGAAGACTACGCTCGCACGTGGTATGAGAACCATGAGCCGTCTATCACCAACTGGCAAGAATTCCAGCGACAACTACGCGAGACATTCAGAAATCCAGAAAGAAAAGAGAAAGCCAAGCAGGCTCTGCAGAGCCGGGTTCAGAAGCCAAACGAAAGCGTGGCTATTTTTGTCGAGGACATGTCGCGCTTATTCAGACGCGCTGACCCAGGAATGGATGAGACAAAGAAAGTCCGACTCCTAATGCGGGGTGTGAAGGAGCAACTTTTTGCTGGACTCATGCGCAAGCCCCTAACTACTGTCGATGAGTTCATCGCGGCAGCGACGACAACGGAGCGAGCACTCCAGCAACGCTCTCTGCAGTACGACCGCCAAGCTACTGTCACCACTTTGTCACCTTTCACCTGTGGACAGTATTTGGCAGCACTCAGAGAGCTTGTGCGGAGCGTTGTCCGCGAGGAACTCGAGAAAGTTCGCCCCACTCCTACTCAGCCGACGGTGACCGTACTGGGTGACATCATTCGAGATGAAATCAGGAACGTGACTCAACCATTGCTCCCCACGAAGCTCCTGTTCTCTCTTATGCCGAAGCATTACGGAGTCCTCAACCTTCTACAGCCCGCCGCCCGCCCTCTAGTTTTCCGGCAACGCCACGTCCAATCGTTCCTGCAAATGCCTACGAGAACACCTTCCAGTACGACGTACCGCGCGAAGTCTGCCGGAAATCAGACGTATGGCGCACCTCGGACAACAGGCCACTTTGTTACCACTGCGGCGAAGCGGGCCACCTGTACCGCCAGTGTGCGTATCGTAGGATGGACCTTCAGGGATTTCACCCTAACGCGCGTCGACCCAGCAACGGGGAGCGCCCACGCGAGATTGAGCAGTACCTGGCAGCTCAGCAGCCATTTCCTCCGGCACAAGGCCGCCAGTCACGCTCACCTTCTCCTCGGCGCCTCAGCTCACCTAATCTTTACGCCACGCTCTCTGGTTTTCGAAACAGGTCCCCAAGCCCTCGCCCACGTCAGGAAAACTGAGGACAGCGACCTCCGGAGGGGTAGGGCCGCTGTTCATCGTCCTGACAAACATCCTCCGACACGACACGTAAACGACGCTGATTTCTCTACCACGCCATTCACTGATACCGACGCCGTACTTTCCACCGATATTTCTGTAACCGTCGACAATCACCAGGCCACCGCTCTCGTGGAAACCGGCGCCGATTACTCCGTTATGAGTGGTGACTTCGCGGCTGCTCTCCGAAAGGTGACGACACCATGGAGTGGTCCCCAGCTCCGTACGGCTGGCAGCCATCTACTGACGCCGGTTGGCAGGTGCACTGCCCGAGTGCATATTGGTGCCTCGACCTTCATCGGGACTTTCGTCGTGTTGCGGGAATGCTCCAGGCAGGTTATCTTGGGATTAGACTTTCTTAGAGAATATGGGGCCATTATAAATCTCCGAGAGCTGCTGGTGACGTTTTCACGTAACGCAAACTCGCACGAATGCGAATCGCGCATGATGGCGTTGCGTGTATCCGACGATTCAGTGACCGTACCGCCCCGTTCGAGTGTGCTGGTTAACGTGGTGAGCGACATCAACCGAACCGCTTTCGGAGTTGTGGAAGGCAATGTGTCCGTGCTCTTGTCGCGTCAAGTATGCGTCGCCCGCGGCCTCATGGAACTGACAAAAGAGCCTGCTAAAATACTACAGACAAATTTCAGTCATGAATACCAGCACTTCATAAGGCAGTGTGCCGTCGCTTACTTCGAAGAAATCAGAGACTACAGAACCAGCTTATCACTCGCGGAACTCTCTTCGGGTCCTCACGACGACAAGCAGTCCACGGTTAAGATTGACGTGAACTCCGGTTAAGATTGACGTGGCTTCACAGCAAGAGAGTCTTCGCTCCCTCCTGCTTTCCTTCAGTGACTGCTTTGCCACGACGTCAAAAATCAAGCAGACACCCGTTGTGAAGCACAGAATCATAACGGAGCCCAACTAAAGACCTATTCGACATGCTTATCGTGTTTCCCGAAGAGAACAAGACGCCATTCACGAACAAGTTCAACAAATGCTTGCTGACGACATCATTCAGCCATCTACGAGCCCATGGGCATCACCAGTTGTGTTGGTGAAAAAGAAAGATGGCACATTGCGCTTCTGTGTTGATTATCGCAAGCTGAACAACGTGACAAAGAAAGACGTCTATCCGCTTCCCCGCATCGACGACTCGCTCGACCGACTTCGACACGCCAGATAGTTTTCATCCATGGATCTGCGCAGCGGTTATTGGCAAATTGAGGTCGATGACCGTGACCGGGAAAAGACCGCATTCATTACTCCTGACGGCCTCTTTGAATTTAAGATGCTTCCCTTTGGATTGTGTTCTGCTCCTGCGACTTTTCAACGAATGATGGACACAGTTTTGTCCGGTCTGAAGTGGCAATCGTGTCTTGTTTATTTAGATGACGTCGTCGTTTTTTCAACGAATTTCGAGCAGCACCTTCAGCGTCTTCGGGCAGTACTTGATGCGCTCCGAACAGCTGGCCTGTCACTCAAGCCCGAAAAATGTCACTTTGGCTACGAGGAGCTCAAATTTCTCGGCCACGTAGTAAGCAACGACGGAATTCCGACAAAACGCGAGCTGTTGCTGCCTTCCCAACCCCAGCGAACAAACAAGACGTTCGCCGTTTTCTGGGACTTTGTGCGTACTACCGTCGCTTTGTCCCGAACTTTTCGAAGATAGCAGAACCCTTGCACCACCTCACAAGAGACAACGTCACTTTTGTTTGGGACACAAAACAACGCCAGGCTTTTTGCGAGCTGCAGCGACGCCTTCAGACGCCACCAATATTAGGTCACTTTGACGAAAATGCCGACACTGAAGTGCACACAGACGCAAGCAATGTTGGCCTCGGCGCCGTCCTTGTGCAGTGGCAAGAAGGTATCGAGCGAGTGATCGCCTACGCTAGCCGTACGTTATCATCGGCTGAATCTAACTATTCGACCACAGAAAAAGAATGTCTAGCTGTCGTGTGGGCCATAGCCAAGTTCCGACCGTATTTCTATGGGCGACCTTTCAAAGTAGTCACCGATCACCATTCTTTGTGCTGGCTTGCAGGCCTCAAAGACCCCTCAGGCCACCTCGCCCGATGGCGTCTCCGCCTCCAAGAATTTGACGTTACGGTGGTTTATAAGTCGGGACGCAAGAACACCGACGCTGACTGCCTCTCACGCGCCCCAGTCGAGTCGACTCCTCCTGACCAAACTGACGACGAGAGTTTCCTCATGGCCGTCACAGTGTCTGACTTGGCTCAGAAACAGCGTGATGACCTAGAGCTTCGTCCACTCATCGACTATCTTGAGGGCCAGCTTGAGCAGCCACCACGAACATTCAGGCGCACGATTTCGTCATTTTTCCTCCGCGACAACATTCTGTACAAGCGGAACTTCGATCCCAGCGCTGGAACCGCCCTTCTGGTAGTACCATCTGCGATGCGAGAAGAGATCCTAAATGTGTGTCATGACGAACCGTCTTCTGGACATTTAGGGTTCACGCGTACTCTCGCTCGTATTCGCCACAAGTACTACTGGCCTAAACTGTCCCGTACCGTCAAGCACTACGTCAAAACCTGCCGAAACTGACAGCGGCGCAAGACTCCACCCATGAAACCTGCTGGCTTTTTACACCCTGTAGAGCCACCTCGAGCACCATTTCAGCAAGTTGGCATGGACCTGCTAAGCCCATTTCCGAAATCTTCAGCGGGTAGTCGTTGGATAATAGTTGCAACGGATTATTTAACCCGCTATTGCGAAACACGGGCACTTCCACGAGGTACTGCAAGCGATGTCGCCGACTTCTTCATTCATGCTGTCGTCCTCCGCCATGGTGCACCGGCCGTGGTTCTAACCGACAGAGGCACGGCCTTCACCGCCCAACTGCTGGAAGAAGTGATGACACTTGCCAGCACCGTACATCGCCGGACGACAGCTTACCATCCGCAAACGAACGGCCTAACGGAACGGCTCAATAAGACCATTACAGACATGCTTTGCATGTATGTCGACGTGGACCACAGGAAGTGGGACAGTGTGCTTCCTTTCGTAACTTTCGCGTATAACACCGCCGTGCAGGAAACTACGGGATTTACGCCTTTCCGCTTGTTTCACGGCCGCGAGGTTACTACGATGTTAGACGTCATGCTTTTACCTGACGCCTTTGCGACCACCACCGAAAATGCCGCCCAGTATGCGCAACGCGCCGAAGAAGCTCGTCAACTAGCTCGCTTGCGCATTCGCTCACAGCAACATTACGACACTCACAGGTACAACCTTCGCCACAGAGAAGTCGCCTACCACCCCGGAAAAAAGTGTGTATATGGAGTCCTGTACGTCAACGCGGCCGGTCGGAGAAACTCCTACGCCGTTATTTCGGCCCTTACCGGGTTCTTCAACGCCTCAACGATGTGAACTACCAAGTTGTCGCAGAGACTGGTGCACGATCCTCCCGCCGTGCAGCACAACCGGACATCGTCCACGTGGCCAGGATGAAGCCGTATTACACACGCTGAAGACTTGATCTTGACTAAACACATTCGAAAGCATCGAGTCGATGCTTTCCGAGGGGGAGAGTAGTGACACGGACATTTAGTGGGTATCTGGCTGTTGCGCGGCTAGTTTCGCCATTATTTGTGCGTGGCGGAGAGATCGCTGGTGGTAGAGAAAGACGAAGACATGCTGCTCGATCGGAGCTGTTCCGCTGTTTGCCGTGTTTCTACTTGTTTTCCTTTATTTACCGTGACAATATTATCCAAGAGAAACCCCGGTGTCGGCAACAGATCCCATCTCTGTCGTGTCTCAAGGTCACTGCGATGATACCCTGCTAGCTTGCCACGACGAGCCGACATCCGGTCTCCTCAAGCACTCTTGATCGGGTGCGACAGACTGGCTGCTTGCATCAAGCGCTACCTGAAATGATTGAGGTTGCGCTTGATGCGCCGTCATTCAAATTTGGTCACTCCCATGTGACGGGTAGTTCCGGTGAGGCGTAGCAGAACTATCGCGCTTCGTGCGCGCCTTGCGCGATCAGTTTCGATTTCGCCCATCACGTTCGACTATGAATATGTCAAACTACGTTCAACTTTTGCGATCTCTGAAAAATAAGCATGCTATAAAGCGGCTCGCTACAACTTTCAAATATAAAGACTTGTACTGAACTCAATAAGTAAAAAGTAGGTTAACGAATTTTCGTTAATTAGTCCCAACATTGTCATGCTAACTGCGGCAAAGTATTTCCGCCTCGAAGTGGAGTTCGTTTACGAAAACGACAGGAACGTTACTGTCATGGGATTTTTATGCAAAGTCTATATTGGTTAAAAAACATCCTCTTATATATATATATATATATATATATATATATATATATATATATATATATATATATATATATATATATATATATATATATATATTGCCACGCGCGTTTCTTCTACTGTATTCCGTTTCCGCCCACTAAGACTATCAGCAGTACTCGGTGCAGACCACGCCTTCGTGTTCCAGAAGCTTCTGGGTTGTAGATCGTTTTGTTAAGATTGCACGCAAGACGCTAACACTCGAGATTATTCCAGAGCTTGCGCGACGACCAGTGATAAGGCTAGAATGTTCGACGCGTGATGTATAAAAGCCGGCGCGCTCCAACGATGATCAGTTGATCGACGGCCGACGCTCTGTTCGCCGCTATCAGTGCCAGTGTGTATTGCTCTATTCTTGCTTTCCGTTTACCGGCCACAAGTTCGGCCAAATAAACAGTTTCATCTCGGATACGTCGCCTGCTGCCTTCGTCGACGTCACAACCACGTGACATCTGGTGGAGGTGCTGGTTCCTTCATGTTCCGGACGCCCACGAGACGCCGGGAACCAAGCCCGCAGCACGAAGAAGACAACGAAGCCCCCCGTGCAGCAGCGGACTAGGCGTAGGCAGAAAGGACTAGAGGCAGAGTACGGGCTGCTTCCCGAAAAAACCAGGCACCCACAAATCCCGATATCCACTACAGAGACGATGACCGACACCACGCAGCCCAAGGAGCCACCGACTTTCCGGGGATCATCACTTGAAGACCCAGAAAGCTGGCTGGAGACTCACGAACGAGTCGCTGTCTTCAACAGCTGGGACACAGAAGAAAAACTCCGCCACGTCTACTTCTACCTAGAAGACGCGGCGAGGACGTGGTTCGAGAACAGAGGATCGGCGCTACAAACCTGGGATATCTTTCGGACGACGTTCCTAGGCACCTTCACGAGCGTCGTTCGCAAGGAACGTGCTGCAACTATCCTGGAGACACGTGTGCAACTTCCTAAAGAAAATATTGCGATCTACACGGAGGAGATGACCCGCTTGTTACGCCACGCCGACCCCAACATGACCGAAGAGAAGAAAGTGAGCTTCCTTATGAGGTGTGTGAAGCAAGAACTCTTCGCCGGATTGATCAGGAACCCGCCGAAGACGGTAGCCGAATTCGCATCCGAAGCCTCGACCATCGAGAAAACGCTTGAGATGCGGACACGACAATACAACCGCAGCTTCTCGGCTACAAGCTACGCGGACGTCCAAGTGCTAAGAACCGCCGACCTCCGTGAGAGGATCCGAGCGATCGCGCAAGAGGAGCTGCGAAAATTTCTACCTTCAGCGCAGCCCCAAGTGGATCCCATCGCTGACGTAGTACGACAAGAGATCCAGCAATCACTGGGCGTTCCTCAGCTTCGAGAGCCGCAGCTGCAAGCCATGAGCTATGCTGCTGCAGCCCGCCGTCACGCTCCTCCTCCAAGCCCACGCCAAGGCCCATCGTCCCAGTATCTTCGCCTGACGCCGCCGCCACCGCCATCTACGCCATACCGCCCACCTGCCGGCCAGCGCAACGCTCCGATGAAGACCGACGTTTGGCGCGCCCCTGACCACCGCCCACTCTGCTACCATTGCGGAGAAGTACGTCACACTTACCGCCGCTGACAGTACCGCCAGATGGGACTTCGTGGTTTCGCCATCGACGCGCCACGTCCACAGCGGGGTGAACGACCTCGCGACATCGCAGACTACCTCGCAGGAGCGCAGTGGACGCCCCGACGACAGTCCCGATCGCCGTCGCCGAGACGCTACATGTCACCACAGCGCCGCCAGTACACCGGCCCTACTCGGGGCTGTTCCGCGAGCGCATATCCGGAGAACTAAGGGCAGCAACCGATGGAGGTGCGGTTGCTGTACGACGAGCTACCGAAGATCCTCCGCCGCCGACGACGACGCCTCGACAGAGTCTTAAGAGCACGCCGCAAGCCTATCGGAGCCCAGACGACGCAAGTTCGCGACCGGAGGAAGACCTGACGACACCACATCGAAGCAGCGGAACAAGCCGACGAAGCCGTGATCCGACGCCGCGACCAAACCGTAACGCAAGACGACGAACTAGCGACCTGGACATCCGTATCGACGGCCACAACGTCACCGCTCTCGTCGATACTGGGGCCGACTATTCCGTCGTCAGTGGGCCGTTCGCCGCGAAGTTGAGGAAAGTTAAGACTGCGTGGGAAGGCGCCGAAATTGGGACCGCTGGAGGCCATTTAATAAGACCCGCTGGGGTCTGTACAGCAAGAGTCACTATCAATAATCGGACTTACCCTGCGAGATTTGTAATCCTGCAACAGCGCTCCAGGGATGTGATACTTGGGATGGACTTCCTAAGTCAACATGGCGCCGTGATCGACCTGAGGTCTGAATCAAGAACCCTAACCTCAGAAAACGCACTGGCGCCCCACACGACGCCAGCGACCCATGCTTTAAATCTTATAGAAGAGCAGGTCACCGTTCCGCCCTTCTCTAGCGTCATCATTTCCGTCGGCACCGAGGAAGCCGCAGACTTCGAAGGCGTCATCGAGGGTGATCAGCACTTGCTCTTGAACCGCCAGATTTGCGTCGCAAGAGGCATCACCGAGTTGCGTGATGGCAGAGCAAAGGTACTGCTGACAAACTTCAGCCACGAATATAGGCACCTCAACATTGGTACGACGGTCGCCTAAATCGAGAAGTTCGTCGACACCAGCGATGCTTTCGCCCTCTGCGATGCTACCGAGCCTGCTTCGACGAATCGGCATCCCCACACAGATTTCGACGTCAACCCGAGCCTCCCGAAGCACAAGCAAGACCAGCTCAAAAGTCTGCTCTTGATATTCAAAGTAGAAGTGTGCACGGGCTCCGGGTAGCCCGAAAGCCCGAGCCCGGCACGGCCCGCGGGCCGGGTTCGGGTAAGCCGACGTCTTCTCACCTCGGGCCCGGGCGGGGCTCGGGCTATGTTTTTTTTATCGGGTGGGCCGGGCCAGATGCAAAGCCGGAATCACTCTTACGACGCATTATTTTTTTCGTTTTCGGAAGACAGTGTACAAAATTGTGGAGAGCAGCCTGTCACACAAAAGCAATGCTTAGAATTATATAATGAGTAGAGCGACAATAGCAATAATTTACCGTTCACACAACACGAGCCTTTTCATTATCTATCGATAGAATCATACTCCTGTCCTGCATCTAAGGTACTAAACTCCAGGAAGAACATGCAGTCTAAATATATCAAGCTTGCTATGCTTGATAAAAAGATATTGGCAATTCCTGCTACCAGAGTGAGGAGCGAACGGAACTTTAGTCTGGCTGGATATGTAATGCAGGAGCGCCGCACTTCACTAAGCCCGAATAGTTGCATAGCTTGTCATATTTACACGACAACTTCTAATTTGTGTATATAGTGGCTGTCATGTGTCGATTGCTTATGTTTCGCTTGGATATACTATGCCACATCATCGGAAATAATATGCCACATTATCAATAATATGCCACATTCAATAATAATATGCCACATTATCGGAAAAATAATGCAGGAGCGCCGCACTTCACTAAGCCCGAATAGTTGCATAGCTTGTCATATTTACACGACAACTTATAATTTGTGTATATAGTGAATGTCATGTGTCGATTGCTTATGTTTCGCTTGGATATAATATGCCACATCATCGGGAATAATATGCCACATTATCAATAATATGCCACATTCAATAATAATATGCCACATTATCGGAAAAATGTAACTCGTATCGGCAGCGAAGCTTCATAAGACCGGGCCGGACCGGGCCGGGCCCGAAGTTTTGTTTTGTACGTCGGGCCGGGCCGGGCGGGCTCGCAGCCCTTTAGCGTCGGGCTCGGGCGGGCCTTCGACGCAGTCAGCGGGTTCGGGCCGCGCTCGGGCTCGAAAATGCGGCCCGTGCACAGCTCTAATTCAAAGACTGCTTCTCGTCGTCATCAAGAATTCAAGAGACCCCAATCGCGAAACACCGCATCATAACAGAGGAAAATGCGAGGCCACTCCGCCAGAGCCCGTACCGAGTTTCAACGCGAGAACGCGAGGCCGTAAAGCAACAAGTCGACGAAATGCTACGCGACGACCTCATCCAGCCTTCCAAGAGTTCTTGGGCGTCACCCGTGGTGTTAGTGAAGAAGAAGGACGGAACCCTGCGTTTCTGCGTCGATTATCGCCGCCTGAACAAGATCACGAAGGACGTATATCCTCTCCCACGTATAGATGACTCCCTGGATCGACTCCACAACGCGCAGTACTTTTCGTCGATGGACCTCAAGACCGGCTATTGGCAAATCGAGGTCGACGAGAGAGACCGAGAGAAGACTGCCTTTATCACACCAGACGGCCGCTTCGAGTTCAAGGTCATGCCCTTCGGTCTTTGCTCGGCACCTGCGACAATCCAACGTGTTATGGACACTGTACTGGCCGGCTTGAAGTGGCAGACCTGCCTTGTGTACTTGGACGACGTCGTTGTGTTTTCATCAAACTTCGACGAACATCTCCGGCGCCTTCAAGCTGTACTTCAAGCAATGAAGACCTCCGGACTCACCCTGAAACGAGAAAAGTGCCGCTTCGTATACGAGGAACTTCTGTTCTTGGGTCACGTCATCAGCAAGTCTGGAGTTCGCCCCGACCCACAGAAAACTGCCGCCATCGCTGTCTTCCCGCCGCCCACCGACAAGAAAGCCGTACGCCGATTTCTCGGCTTGTGCGCCTATTATAGACGCTTCGTCAAGGAATTTTCACGCATCGCCGAGCCACTAACTCCGCTCACGAAAAACGACGTGGCATTCAAGTGGGGAGCGGCGCAAGTCACAGCATTTCAAGAATTGAAACGACGCCTGCAGACGCCTCCAATACTTGCGCATTTCGACGAACACGCCGACACGGAAATCCACACCGACGCAAGTAGCGTAGGACTCGGCGCCGTTCTTGTCCAGAGAACTGCCGGCGTGGAAAGGGTTATCAGTTATGCTAGCCGGTCGCTATCCAAGGCAGAAGCGAACTACTCCACAACACAAAAGGAGTGCCTTTCCATCATCTGGGCAACGTCAAAGTTTCGCCCCTACCTCTACGGCAGGCCCTTCAAAGTTGTGAGCGACCACCACGCCTTGTGTTGGCTAGCTAACCTGAAGGACCCTTCAGGTCGTCTCGCAAGATGGAGTCTGAGACTTCAAGAATTCGACTATACCGTCGTTTACAAGTCCGGACGAAAACACTCTGACGCCGACTGCTTGTCTCGCGCCCCCCGTCGACCCGCCGCCGCAGGATAACCAGGAGGATGACTTCTTCTTGGGAACCATCAGTGCCGATGACTTCGCCGAACGACAGCGAGCCGACCCGGAACTCAGAGGCCTTGTGGAGTACCTCGAAGGCAAAACCGCCATTGTTCCAAAGGCTTTCAAGCGAGGACTCGCGTCGTTTTTCTTGCGAAACGGCGTTCTCATAAAGAAGAATTTCTCGCCACTTCGAGCAAACTACCTCCTCGTAGTGCCTTCAGCAATGCGACCAGAAATCCTGCAGGCTCTACACGACGACCCGACGGGCTGGACACCTCGGACTTTCCCGCACGCTCGCCAGAGTACAGGAAAAGTACTACTGGCCACGCCTTGCCGCCGACGTCGCTCGCTACGTAAGGACGTGCAGAGACTGTCAGCGACAGAAGACACCGCCAACAAGACCAGCAGGCTTCCTTCAGCCGATCGAGCCACCTCGGCGACCGTTCCAGCAGATCGGGATGGACCTCCTGGGGCCGTTCCCAACGTCGACTTGCGGAAATAAATGGATCGTCGTAGCCAACCGACTACCTCACCCGCTACGCCGAAACAAAAGCCCTGCCCAAAGGCAGTGCCGCCGAAGTAGCCAAGTTCTTCGTTGAGAACATTGTCCTTCGACACGGCGCCCCAGAGGTTCTCATCACCGACAGAGGTACGGCGTTTACGGCTGACCTAACCCAGGCGATCTTGGGATACAGCCACACAAGCCACCGCCGGACCACTGCGTACCACCCACAGACCAACGGCCTGACCGAGCGTCTAAATAAGACCATCGCCGACATGCTGGCCATGTACGTCAACGTCGAACACAAGACGCGGGACGCCATCCTTCCGTACGTGACCTTCGCATACAACACGGCCGTGCAAGAAACGACGCAGATGACGCCATACAGGTTGGTCTACGGACGGAGCCCGGCAACGACACTCGACGCCATGTTACCAAACGTGACGGACGAGGGAAACATCGACGTGACCGCCTACCTACAGCGCGCCGAAGAAGCACGACAGCTCGCCCGCCTGCGGATCAAGAATCAGCAGACGACTGACAGCCGCCGCTACAATCTTCGACGACGCTTCGTGGAATACCAGCCCGGCGACCGCGTTTGGGTGTGGACGCCGATACGACGACGTGGACTTAGTGAAAAACTTCTACGACGATACTTCGGACCGTATAGGGTGCTTCGACGTCTCGGCACACTTGACTACGAGGTTGTCCCCGACGGCATTTCGAACTCTCAACGGCGCCGTGCGCGACCTGAAGTCGTCCATGTCGTGCGCCTCAAGCCGTTTTGCGCGCGGTAGTGAATCTGAGGACTGTACTTTTTCTTTTTTTCATTGGACTTTCTTGCTTGTGCGTATTGTTTATTGAACTTTCTTGATTTATTGTCGTTATTTATTGTTGCATGTTTTTTTTTTTTCATGTGTTCTGTTCTAAGCATTGGGACGATGCCTTTTCAGAGGGGGGCATTGCCACGCGCGTTTCTTCTACTGTATTCCGTTTCCGCCCACTAAGACAATCAGCAGTACTCGGTGCAGACCACGCCTTCGTGTTCCAGAAGCTTCTGGGTTGTAGATCGTTTTGTTAAGATTGCACGCAAGACGCTAACACTCGAGATTATTCCAGAGCTTGCGCGACGACCAGTGATAAGGCTAGAATGTTCGACGCGTGATGTATAAAAGCCGGCGCGCTCCAACGATGATCAGTTGATCGACGGCCGACGCTCTGTTCGCCGCTATCCGTGCCAGTGTGTATTGCTCTATTCTTGCTTTCCGTTTACCGGGCACAAGTTCGGCCAAATAAACAGTTTCATCTCGGATACGTCGCCTGCTGCCTTCGTCGACGTCACAACCACGTGACAGCCAAGTCACGTGGTTGTGACTTGGCTGTTTGATCGACGGCCGACGCTCTGTTCGCCGCTATCAGTGCCAGCGTGTATTGCTGTAATCTTACTTTTCGTTTACCGGCCAAAAGTTCGGCCTAATGAACAGTTTCATCTTGGACACGTCGCCTGCAGCCTTCGTCGACGTCACAACCTCTATATTGGTTAAAAAAACATCCTCTAATATATATATATATATATATATATATATATATATATATATATATATATATATATATATATATATATATATATATATATATATATATTAGAGGATGTCGGTGGATCCTGCCGGTGGCAAGTTATCTTTTCGTCCACTTTCATTTCTTCACATTTACATTACAATTACTTCTAATAGCTTCCCCTATACTTTCCTTGGCATCTTGATCTGTTAGTTCTCATTAATACTGTGTTTAACAAAGCAAACGAGCCCTTAAGTTTACAATTCCTTCCTTCATTCATAACGAGGGTCTCGTTCTGGCAGACTTGATGCCTTCAGGTGGTATGCGAGGGATTACTAGTCAGCTGCCCTCTCGTAATAAGATCACGTACTACGTGACGCCTACAGGCAAAAAAAGAGTGTTCCACACTCGCCATAATGGCAACAGGCGGCGCTGACTGACGCTCCCACATTTAAGTACACATACATACCCCATAAAGTGGACGGGGAGATGACAGCCACCGTAGCTCAGTGGTAGAGCATCGGACGCGTTATTCGAAGGTCGCAGGGTCGGATCCTGCCGGTGGAAAGTTATCTTTTCGTCCACTTTCATTTCTTCACATTTACATTACAATTACGTCTAATAGCTTCCCCTACACTTTCCTTGGCATCTTGGTCTGTTAGTTCTCATTATTACTGTGTTTAACAAAGCAAACGAGCCCTTAAGTTTACAATTCCTTCCTGTGTATATATATATACATAGTCAAGAAATGAAGGAGCACACTTAGGAAAATTGAATATTTTTTACTGGTTAACGTTTCGGCCGTGGCACGGCCTTCGTCAGAATGAAAAGAATTAGAAGCATGTGGCCGCTTTTATGGGCATGAACACGTGGGTACAAAACACGTGGGATCAACACGTGAATGTTTAAAAGGATTAAACCAACCATGATAACAACACCAAAACAAGGGGAAAATAAATAAATAAAGGGAAAAAAACAATTCATACATTTAGTAAATCAGGTTGCATCACGGCCATGAAAAGGCATTTACAACGATGAGCCATTGACCACGGTAGTCACGATGACTGTACATGAATGAACAAAAATGATGGCGATTGTTATATAATGAAAACGTTTGGCACGTTTCGTTAAGTATATAGAAAAAATGCTATCACGGCATCACAGAAAGACACGACACTTTTCCAACGCTCTCATTGATGCCGGCCGACACAGTGTTGAATTTATGGATTAAAAAAAATTTCACCGCCCAAGCACTCCGTACAAAATGGTTAACGAGCGAAGCTGAAATGTGCGGCCCCGGTGTTTAGCAGTGGGTTCAACCCGACGCTGCACTGAAGCCTTCCACAATTATCGTTGCCAGGTTGTGTTCGAACCACAGGCGGTCACAGACGTCGCAGCCGAGGCCAAAGTGCCGCTGGAGAAACTCTCGCCCAAAGCGGGCATTCGCCCCGGCGAACGCGCTCCCGCAATCATCACGTCGACGCTGGCCCGCAACGCCGCTTCTTCGGCCCGCCGTCGCTGCAAGCGTTTGACCCTGCAAGCGTTTGACCCTGCAAGCGTCGCACCCAATGGCGCGCGAGCTTGGGTACGACGCTCAGAATGACGCAACTGATAGCACAGCCAATGGAGACCGCTCGTGACACAGATGCCGAGCGGTTTTTCGTTTCTCCTAGCCATATACAGCTTTCGCTGTAAAAAGTTTCTCTAATTTTGCGATCATGGTGCGATTTGAAGCCTGATTGTAGTAGCGTCACCACGATCTTGTCAAACGAATTACCTGGCAAATGAACATGTTTAGACAATGGGAGATGTGGCAAACTGTTAGCTAACAGTTTGCCACATCTGGGTGACGGTGTTAGTACTCCTTTCAATTGGTGTTAGTACCCCTTTCAATGGATGCAAAAAGATCGTTTCCAAATATTGCATTACGCAGCTTCAGCGAGCCATCCACTTGCGTCCATTGCAGTCCAGTCATTACAACAAAATCAAGAACTAGCACATGGCTTGCAATCTGCTTAAAGAGAGGCCAGGAGACATTGCGGCCGAATTTCAATGTCAATCAAAGATCAGCATTAGGGCTGATGACTTGAGCATCTTCAGGAGCCTCTTGACTACTTTCCGAATTACCATGGACTTTGCTGACTGTTCCAGAAAATTCATCCTGTGGATTAGGTTAGTCTTCGAGGCCAACAATGTCCTCGGAAAGCTCATTTGAACTTGCCTGCGTAGAAAAAGAAAGAGATACAAGACAGCAGTGAGACGGTATTTAGGAGTTATTCGCGTTAGATCATGAAGTGTAAGAGGCACAAAAGCAAATTTGCAGACAAAGCAACAAGCGACATGACAGAGTTAGCTGTCGCCTAGAAGTTGAAACCCACGAGAGCGGCAGCTGTCCAATGTTGCCGGTATGAAGGCAGCAGTACACACCGGAATCTGGCATGACACGTGCTCTTAACAAGTTAACCATATTTGTTGTGTGTTTTTTTTTTTTTTGCTGTTCGCTTCCTCCACGTTACAACCAGTAGTATGTTACTAATGTACGTACTATTCAAACTTCGTGCTACTGACTGGTCTCTCATAGCAATTCTGGATAACGCGCAATGTATTCTAGATTTCTGCAACTGAGCAATCTAGAAAGAGGAACGAGTGATCTGGTCATGCGACAGTCCATTCCGCTGCGTGTCAGTTTTGCATGCAAAATAGCTATAATGATATTTGGGCTTCAAGCACTCGCAGCATGAAACCAGATGTGAAACTGACAATGATTACAGCAAAGTGATGCGAGCATAAAGAGACCACAGATGCTGTAATACCGAACAAATCATGAGAACAAAGCATTCATGTTTCTGGCAAGAAAAGAGTATTAATAAATGTCATCTGCACCAATTTACTCTGACTGTCACCGTCCTTTCGACAGCTGCTCAGCGTTTTAAATAACAAGCAAAACCGATTGAAAGGGTTAACATTACAGCACAGCTCATTTATTATTCTTTGAAAGAATTTCTTATTGGGATAGTTTTTTACACGGGAAAAGTACACAGTAGCTGAAACTGAATAAACAATACAGGCCAGGAATCGTTCGTCCCGTCTCAGCTTGCACTACAGAGCATTACTACATTTCTTTCATTAAATCAGGGACATTTGCTCAATGTAGGTGCAATGCTGTTTCAAAAGCCTCTGCATAGCATTAATGTGTAAATGTTTGTATGAGCACAGGCAGTAAGTCATTTTCTTTTTTGAAATGTGTCCCTCATTTGCAAAGTGCAAGGGCATGGGACATTCCTCGCACACCTTGACACCATTGGTGTCTTAGATTTCCTGCTAATAAATGACACCCGAGTCAAATGGGCAATTTTGAAAGGCCATCCAGTCGACGACCATCGAAACATTACAACTCCGTCAACTCGGTGCAGTTGCGTGTCTGGTGGTTGCAGTTGCGTCCAGGTGGTTGCTTATTTAATGTATACCATTACTTCATTCTTCGTAGGCAGAAAGGAAGAAAAAATAGGGTACACGCAAAAAAAAACAGAAAAAAAAATGCGCCCACCTCCCCGAAGGGAATCGTGAGGAAATGCGAATGCATTTCGCGCGCGCTTCACTCCATTTATATATGGTGGTTGTGGTTCGAAGAAGGAAAAGGCGCCTGATTTCTGCAGCCCGGTCGGGAGCAAGGCGCAGCGCCTTTTTTTTGTTTTTTCTTGTTTTTTAAATTTTTTTTATTTATTTTTTTTAATTTTTTTTTTCATATATAGCTCCGCCGAGCTCCGCCGCAGTCCGCTTTTAGTTAACGCGCACGCTGCGAATTTTTATTGTTCAACAACGCACAGGAGAAATCCCCCCACCGGCACCACCTTGGAGGTCAAGATTCATTGCCATATATACGGGGTGGCCAGTGAACGGTTGTGCAGCGAGAGCAGTCGGTTTTTTTCAACCAAGAAACTCGCTAGCAGACGCTGCCTGTGTCGGCGTCTCGAGGCGAGAGAGGGAGAGGGGGGGGAGCGTAGGAGAGGAGAGAGGGGGGGGGGGCGCGCATGCGCAGTGGGGAGTGTGGACGCTGCGGGCAGAGATGCCTAGAGAAGAGAGGGGGGAGCGTAGGAGAGGAGAAGAGAGGTGACACGCGCATGCGCAGTGGGAGTGTGAACGGCGCGGGCAGGGATGCCTAGAGGAGAGAGGGGGGAGCGTAGCAGGGAGAGAGGAGGGGAGGCGCATGCGCAGTGAGGGTGTGGTTGCCGCGGGGAGGGATGCCTAGAGGAGAGAGAGGGAAAGAGGAGGTTTTTTTATTTTTATTTTTTTAAAGGGTTTGCGCATGCGCAGTAAGGGTGGTCACGCCGCACACCACCACCACCGGATTAAGCTTCGCCATAAGATGCTTCACATCTAACACCTGCCGGCGCGCACACCTCCTCAACCTATCCTCCTCCTCCGCGGACAACGCCAACGCCAACGCCGGATGCCTGACATAGCCCGACTATGAAATGCATTCGCATTTAAAACGTCTGCATGTGGCTTTGAGGGACAGAATCCGTTGTTTAAATCTTTATATTATAAGCAAGCCAAGAGGAAACAGAAATGTCCTTTAATGTGTCAACGTTTGTGCGACTGACAGCCCCCCCCCCCCCCCCCATAAAAAAAGATACACACTACCCACACACCCTCCCTTTAACATAGAGGCACCGACCCCGTCATTCTTCAAAAACGATAGCGCAAATAAGAACACGGGACAAGAAAGAGACCAGGACAAGCGCTCACTATCAACTGAAGTTTTATTGCCGAATCTGAGCATATATAAGTACCCTTTTAAGCGGCAATAAAGAAAAGAGAAGAAAGATGAAACAGACGCACAAAGAAAACCAGAAAGAAATGGACACGTGTCTACGCCAAGAATTCGTGCTCTTTAACAGATAACAGGACAGACGGGATACTGACACACCTGTTACCTGCCCTCGCTATCTCTGCCGCCTCTACGATTTCTCTAGTCGTTTTTTCCCGATGACGATACAGATGTGTCAGTATCCCGTCTATCCTGTTATCTGTTAAAGAGCATGAATTCTTGGCAGACACGCGTCCATTTCTTTCTGGTTTTATTTTAGGGGCGAAGCTCCTTATGGCATCACCTGGGCGGTTCTCGGCTGTCGATGCATCCTGAGTAGCCAGTAGCGTCTCCCTTAGCATACAATAGATGGCGCTGTCCCATAGAGATGCATGCAAACTGCAGTTGGGTGACGATATACTGGATGGCGTCAGTGGTTTTTCGTATACGTTGATGATTAAAGATGATAGATAGCGCTGTTATAATATACAATAAGTTGGGTGACGATATACTAGATGGCGTCAGTGGTTTTTCGTATACGTTGATGATTAAAGATGATAGATAGCGCTGTTATAATATACAATAAGTTGGGTGACGATATACTAGATGGCGTCAGTGGTTTTTCGTATACGTTGATGTTTAAAGATGATGGATAGCGCTGTTATAATAGACAACCCTATCGGAAAACCCAGTGGCACTGTCCCAGCGCCATACCTGATTATGGGACCAGTGTGGCGCTGGATACTGGGACACTGGCTCGTTGCACGGGGCACACTGGACGCTGGCGCGCTGCACACTGGGACACGCGTTATGGGCCAAAATCGGGCGTTTAAAATGTTTTTTTTTTAAATTTTGGTTATGCCCACATCGTAATTAAGGCTGAAACACGAGCACTGGAACAAAAAAAAATTTTAAAAAAATTTAAGAAACGAGCGCGCAGGATCCGAACCTGCTGCCTCGACGAACTACTCATTTTGAGCCTGACACGCTACCCACTACGCCACACTCGCAAGACAAGCTTCTGGTTATTTTTTCTTCATGTTATAGCTAATTCCGGTATCCAATAGCAATGTTTTCTCGCTTACAAACGCAGATTTTCGTCTCTTCGTGCTCGCGCCAACCTGACATGAGGTTGTTTGTTTGTTTGTTATGGGCTGCCTTGGATCAGAACGTCTACCTGGCACGTTTTGCACCAAAACTTGTGAGCGTAATCGCAGATGTGTTACGGCAATCGCACTGTCTCTCTAAGCGGTTAGTCATACCTACGTAGCAAACATCGTGCATCTGAACTGCTCACTGAACACTGTACTTTTCGTCACCCGTTTGAACATATTTTCTGTCCCCTTGTTTACGTGCCGCGTACTAGATCTGCAGTAGTTCACTCTATCAGAAACGAACATTAGGCTTAGGGCCGCACTTCGTGAGCCACGGTCGCTGTGAAGATCGTGGATATATATTCCGGCGTTGGTCCCGGGTTCGAACCCCGGACCAGGACGAATTTTTCGGCAACTAAGAAGCTTTTCTTTCTGAGAAATCCGTACGGATTTTCTTGTGGCCTCGTGCTACAAACGGGTGGTTGTCAATTTTCCTTTTCATAACCCTCCCGCCACCTTGCGGGTTTGCGCCAGCGTCGCGGCAGCGTCTTGATTGAAAAAAACCGACTGCTCGCGCTGCACAACCGTTCACTGACCACCGCGTATATATAGGCACTGGATTTCGACCTCCAAGGTAGTGCCTGTGTGCGATGTCTCCTGTGCGTGATTAAACAATAAAAAAAATTCACAGCGTACATGTAAAATTAAAGTGAGCTGCAAGTCGCCATGACTCTCATCGACCCTTTAGTATAAACGCGCCCGATCTCACGTCGTTGATGATGTACTGCGCAGAATTGGCGGAAGATTCACGGTTTACCGATGAACCTCCGCAGCTTCGCCCACTCATCATCATTCACTCCGTGGATATGCTGTGATTTTTTATTTTCGTATGTTTCTTTTGTCTTCACTTTTCTTTATTGCAGCTTCGAAGGGTCCTTATATACGCCCTGTTTCAGCAATTACACTTCAGTTGATAGTGAGCGCTTGCCCTGGTCTCTTTCTTGACCCGTGTTCTTATTTGCACTATGGTTTTTGAAGAATGATGAACAACCAACACGCCCAAACGTTCTCCCTTTTGTATCAACCCCGTGTACTTTCAGCACCGCCCCCCCCCCCCTTGACGCAGCGCTGTGCTCGCTATTGGGCTGCAGAGTTAAGCTTTATTGCCATAATTAACACTACTACTACTCACCCCTCCCTCCCGCACCTGTGGGATCGAAATTCTGGACAAAACGCTCGCACCACGCGCCCAGCTGATACATAGATGTGGAACAGCTGAATGCATCGCCCCGAGGAGGAAAGCTGTTATTTACGACCAAAGAAGCTGTTGCCTCACATGAGCGCGAACGTAACGGCTCCGTGTGCGAATCGACATTGATAATACAGAGAAAGGCAGTATGACTACTTCACTCGGGATATAATATAAACTCATCGGAGCTCATGTCGAAGTACAAAAATCCGCATTTCTACCTTACTTACAAAACGAAATTATCTATGTATATATATTGTGAAGTATCGGGAGACTGGGGTTCATTCACCCTTCGCTACTTAAATAGGAACACCGGTCATGACCTACGTAAAACACGCATAGTTCTTGAAAGAACGCGTACCAACTATGGGATGCAGACAATTGATTGCCAAGCCATGAAATTATGTAATGAGCACCCTGAAATAATTGAAATGGCCTAATCGTGCACCAAATCTACAAATTTTAAATTGAAAATTCGGTCGTTCTTCAAAATTTAGGATATATTGATATTTTGGGCACGGTTGATTGGGCTGTAGTCTCCCATACGATGTGTGTATATATATGTGAATATATGTGTAAATGTATACCTGTATATATATATATATATATATATATATATATATATATATATATATATATATATATATATATATATATATATATATATATATATATATATATATATATATATATATATATATATATATATATGCGTACATATATCGGTATGTATATATCTGTGTGCGCATTCGCATAGTTTTTTATTATTATTACTATTTTTAACGTACTTGTGCCCAGATACGGCAACTATGTCAAATAGTAGTATTTGTTGCTGTTTGTCTTGGCATGTTGTAGTATAGAGTTGTTCTGTTGTCAAGCTGACGGCTGCTTTGGTGATTATGTATATTTCGTGCATTCATTTGTATTTTGATTGTGAATGCATTGTTCTTTTCAATTGTGCATGACTATGTAAGCACTGCTACTGTTACGCCCAGCGCGAGCAGGACCAGGTCAGGAGGCAAACCACCTCCTTTTGTCCTGACCGCGGGCAATGCATTTGTATCGTCCGAAAAATGAAAACAATAAATAAATAAATAAATAAGTAAATAAATAAATAAATAAATAAATAAATAAATAAGTAATACCGGGCGCCGAGAATCAGTGCAAAATAGAACTTACCTGAGAAGCATTTAGAGCAGCAGACGATTCTTTTTCTGGCTCCGCACAATTTGTAGAGGAACTTTGATGTTGAGTCGGTTCCTAAATAGAACCGATAACGCCAGTTCGGTGGCGGAACCGACTACCGTGACGGGCCAACACTGCCAACACCTCGACGGGCCCGGGCCCGGGCACCGGGGCCGTCACTTCTGTACTGACGGAACTACGATGAACACACACAGATCACGCACCGTGCGATATGCGATATCATACAAATACGCTTGTTAATCGCCGCTTACAGCCTGCTACGGTGGCGCAGTTGGTTAGAGCGCTGCATGTAGTGGGGGCGGTTAACGACGTCGCGAGTTGGATTCTCGCTGTATTGTTTTTTTTTTCAGTGTTCTTGTTTCTTTTTTCGTTTACAATGTGTGACTATTAATCTGACTGCTTCGAAGGAACCGTTATTATTTTTTAGACAACAATTAAGCACAAGGCTTAAGCTGCACTCGAAATACCCGATACATCGTTGCATTACATCGTACATGACTGAGGCACCAGCATGGTATTTCCGACTATTGATTTATTACGTGGAGAACGCGCTAGAGCCGTAAACACAGGAAAAAGTAGTGACAATCGTTAGTGCTCTGTTGATAAAATAGCTAGCTTTGGTGTCGTTCGAAACAGGAACTGATTGTATAAAAGCTGTGACAATATAATAAATTATTAGCAGCACTTTCATGTTTGTCACTACTTTATTTATGATTTAGAGGCTCCGGAATTTCAACTGAAACAACAAAGTTAATCAGCCAAGAAGATACAGTGCCAGTATACAGCCAGTATACATTTAGTAAGCGGTAAAACATTCATTTTAAAAGCTCTGTTTCAACACTGACGTTGTTTTTTTTTCTTCTCATGGCGGATCTTGTGTGCGTGAACGATCGCGTGCTTGTCAACTGTTACTGAGCTGCAGTTCTTCGTCTACTTAAGATACCAATTTGAAAAGATCGAGAAGGTTATAGGTGCAAAGAGCGTGTGGTTATGGTGGCCACCTTAGTGCGGTGGTTTAGCACCAAGGACGTTGACGACTTCATCCCTGGGGATGTCTACAGTGCTTACTGGGAGCACCGATGAGAAGACCAAAGGCGACTACTACGACACCGCACTTCTGCATACGACCGGTGAAGTGAAATTCTTCCTTACGTGGGCTGCGTATTCTGTGCGTATGTTTAAAATCTCTTCTCTGGCTAGCGTAGTCCAAGAAGAGTCCCCCCCCCCCCCCCCCATTGTATTTGCGACGTGCTGAACCACGCCCTGTTTAACCAACTATGTCATGTCCCAGCGCTAGCCGACCGCTAGCTGCATATAACCTGCTTATTATTCAAGAGTATGTGCTTACGCCGAGCTGCCGTCGCCGCGATAGAGTGCATCAGTGGTTGCTATACTTTGCGCAGTGTGCAAATCCGCGAAGCATGATTCGCAAAGATTTTATTAATCCACTGGGTGAATCTGTGATAGTATATAGGTGAATTGTCGAATACCGCAGTTCTTGGTCACTTCTTTTGTTGGAAATGGATTGATTATGACAGGAGCGAGCGAATGATCTTCTCTAATGTGCCGCACCATCGTGCTCATGCTTCAGGAAGAGTTCAAACACAAGCGTGCGACTTGCTGAGCTCTAAGCTTACCAGCTTTAAGATTTCTTTACCAAACTCTTTGTCACCATTGCATTACACTTATCTTTATTAACCAAAGGCCTTGCTGTTGACTTCGTGTATTCTGCATGTTGTTGGTTGTATTGCTGTGAGGCCTTGCTCAGTGTTACAACGCTGGGCTTCTGTGCGTAAATTAGCGGTGCTCGTGGTGTAATCTTTCCCACATGCTTTTTATACAAAAGTGTGCTAATTATCATAATTACTTTTTGATAAGGGCGGCCCTTAATTGTAATTTTCCTCTACTGCTAGTTGGAACGAAAGTGTACAAACAAAATTGTTTACTTTTCTTTAACAATTGTCATAAAGTGCACGATTCCCATTGCATGTTTACATAGCTTTGTGCGACTGCATTGGCTTGTGTAATCAGCTGATCTGTTTATCAATTGTGACAACATGTCACTTTTATTCACAGCCCAAAGAAGAAATGCGCCAATATGTCAACACATACGAAACAAAAAACGCGACCCCGACCAGTCCACACAAATATTTATGATGATTTGGCTTCCACCATGGAAGCCTTGCTCACAATTAATACATCAGCAGAAGTGTTTCATTTAAATGGGCTTGAGTAATCGCTGTCTAGATTGGGTTTAGATTTCCGTCGTTACGATTAACTGTGTTACAAGAGGTCTGTTTGATAAGCAATTCCAGATGTTGCTTAGACACTGTCATTTTTTTCTGTTGCCATGATTCTTGCGTTGTCTGAATCAATATTGCAGTCAATCATGACGGCATGTTCAGCTAAAGTGTTGTTGCTGAAGCTCTCATTTTTTTACGCCATGGGCAAGCTGTTGTAGACGTTTCCAGTAGTTTCCTGACTGACCGGTGTAAACACCCTCGCACTCTGCACAAGGTATCTTGTAAACTACACAGGGGAAACCCTCCCTCAGAGGCGGTCATTCACCCTCATAACTTGATGCGCACCTTTTTGGGTAGACTGTGTGCCACGTGTATGGCATAATCACGTAGGACACATACGAAACATTGCATTGTTTCAGGAATAGACGGTACAGGGACTCGCTTCGTAGAAGCAGGGGGGGGGGGGGGGCGAGACGGAGGCGCGTAAAGGTGTCTCTGTCATGACAGTTGAATTTCACCTCTGTGCACTGCGCCTCCCACGAAAGGGCTGTTGACAGCATGCTACTGCAGTGTGCCAAAATATTGCTCAATGACACAGGATGTGAACACGCCAAGGATATGGGACGACTTCATTAACTGCGGATACCCTAAGCACTTTATCATCTGTAGAGGTTTAACTGCACTAAGAGAAGGAAAGAGAAAAAAAATACAGCACGTACCTTGTCCTTGTCTTAGCACAGTTAAACCATTCTGAAATGAACGTCCACCAACAAGCCCAACTTGGTGCTCTTCTACTTTATCAGTGCAATGGAATGTTAACTGTTAAAATGGGGAACCTTGACATGCCTGCTTCTTGCCTCTTTGAAGCGAGTCCCTGTACCGTATATTAGAACAAGCGAATGTTTGACACGTGTCCTATGTGAGTATGATGTGCATGTGGCACACATTCCACCCAAAAAGATGTGCCATCAACCTGTGAGAGCGAAGGATCGCCAGCCCAGGGAGAACTTCCCCGGTTGGTTTACCAGATACCTTACACAGACTGCAAGGGTGTTTATATTTGGGAGTCAGGAAACTACAAGAAGTGTCTGCTGCGGCGTGCCCGTGATGTAAAGATTGAGAGTGTCAGCAGCAATACTTTTGCAGAACACGCCATCATGAAGAACAAGACTGATTGGGACAACGCAACAATCATTGCAAAATAAAAAAATGACAGCATCTCGGCTACATCTGGAATCACTTATCATACAGATCACTTGAAATACAGTTATTCTTAACAAAAAAAAAAAAACCGGCAGATCCCACGCACTGCGGGAATCGATGTAATGCGAGGCAGCCAGCAAGGAGCAAATCATGCTGTACATAATATGCATGTCATGATTTACATGTTAGGACCTTATTAATGAGAACAAACAGACAATGATGCCAAGGAAAGTATAGCGGATGTTATTAGAAGTAATTGTAATGTAAATGTGAAGAAAGAAAAGCGGACGAAAAGATAACTTGCCACCGGCAGGATCCGAACCTGCGACCTTCGAATAACGCGTCCGACGCTCTACCACTGAGCTACGCTGGCGGTCATCCCTCCGTCCACTTTTTAGGGTACATATGTTCATTTAAACGTGGGAGCGTCAGTCAGCGCCGCCTGTTGCCATTACGGCGAGTGTGGAACACTCTTCTTGCCTGTAGGCGTCACGTAGTACGTGATCTTATTAAGAGCTGGCAGCTGACTAATAAATCCCTCGCATACCACCTGAAGGCAACAAGTCTGCCAGAACGAGACCCTCGCTATGAACGAAGGAAAGAAGTGTGAACTTAAGGGCTCGTTTGCTTTCTTAAACACATTATTAATGAAAACTAACAGACAATGATGCCAAGGAAAGTATAGCGGACGTTATTAGAAGTAATTGTAATGTAAATGTGAAGAAAGAAAAGTGGACGAAAAGATAACTTGCCACCGGCAGGATCCGAACCTGCGACCTTCGAATAACGCGTCCGACGCTCTACCACTGAGCTACGCTGGCGGTCATCCCTCCGTCCACTTTTTAGGGTATATATGTTCATTTAAACGTGGGAGCGTCAGTCAGCGCCGCCTGTTGCCATTACGGCGAGTGTGGAACACTCTTCTTGCCTGTAGGCGTCACGTAGTACGTGATCTTATTAATAGCTGGCAGCTGACTAATAAATCCCTCGCATACCACCTGAAGGCAACAAGTCTGCCAGAACGAGACCCTCGCTATGAACGAAGGAAAGAAGTGTGAACTTAAGGGCTCGTTTGCTTTGTTAAACACATTATTAATGTTATTAAGTTATCTTTTCGTTCACTTTTCTTTGTTCACGTTTACATTACAATTACTTCTAATAATGTCCCCTATACTTTCCTTGGCGTCATTGTCTGTTAGTTCTCGTTAATTACCACTTGTCATTCATGCTCGTCATACAATCACGTCACTCAATGCAGGGCACATGCCCCCCCCCTCCCGAAATCAAGGGGGTGCCCCCCCCCCCCGGAAAAACTTTCTGGATACGCCCCTGTATGGTGTATATCAAGCTAGCGAAACGGCCGCGAGCGCGCCATGAGCGCGCCATGCAAGTCACGTTGCACATGACATGTCATGATTTCCATATTACCACTTGTCATTGATGCTCGTCGTATCGTCACGTCACGCAGTACCAAATTTGGTGTTTATCAAGCTAGCGAAACGGCCGTGAGCGTGCCATGAGCGTGGCATGCAAGTCATGTTGACATGACATATCACGATTTCCATAGTACCACCTGTCATTAATGTTGCTCGTGCGGAAATGACTGCTCGCACCAATTTTTGGATATATCGAGTTAAGAAAACAGCCGCAGGAGCACTACGGCCATGGCGTCTAAATCATACTTTTCATGACAAGTTAGTCATAATTTTCATGTCTGTCATGTGGTCTCCCCGTAACAATATGACCAGTCAATAATGTTCGTCATACAGTCATGTTATGCCAGACCAATGTTGGTATAAATCCCACTAACGATCGTAGGCGGCTAGATAGATAGATAGATAGATAGATAGATAGATAGATAGATAGATAGATAGATAGATAGATAGATAGATAGATAGATAGATAGATAGATAGATAGATAGATAGATAGATAGATAGATAGATACGCTCAAAGTCGCCGAAGTTTGCTAAGAAATGCTTCGCATTTAAAATCTAAAACTGATCTGTGCTTAGTATTTGAAGCGATTACTCAAGCCCATTTAAACGAGCCACTTCTGGTGATGCATTCATTGTGAGCAAGACTTCCATACTGGAAGCCGAAATGCGACACATTTGTTTCGACTGGTCAGCGTCTCTTTTGTTTCAAATGTACCGTGCTGACCGAATGGGATTCCGGCATGCTGTCAACCTCCATGTCAGCGCAGAGTGCATGCGCTACGGAAAATCAAGAAAAAGGAGTGAGGTAATTGGAACGCTGCTGCATTTGTTTGCTTCAAAATGTTTTCAAGTACAAGGCCCTAACATCCTTGGTTCTCACATAACTCGTATTATGTGCACCACCTGGAATACTGTACTCTAACTCAATAGTTTCTCGCTGCACTATGTAAACAGCAGCATTCATTTACTGATACGAACGCCAAATGCTCCTAATATGCATTCATTCATGCCATGTCGTCAGCTCAGCGTCTGCTTGCCATCTAGTCAGTGCTTGCTGTGTGTTTGGTACATCGCCGCAGCAAATATTTTGCCATTGTAACCATACACTGTGTTTTCATGAATGTTGCAGCGCGGCCTTACTTCATGTATTACTACAAGCAGTTTCCTGTAGCCTCCTATAAGCAGTAAGGGCAAACACTTTGCACGCGACCTTAAAAAGACATGAGCATAAAGGTACGTGCTAGCGTCATGACATATCTATACACTAGGCACACTCTTCTTCAGAGGGCACTAGAATGCAGTTTTGCACACGCCTGCCTGTCTCGTAGTGTATGGTGTCCACGTTTACTACCTGATACCTTTCATGTCCTGATCAACAGGGTCGTTTTCTTCAAAATCAGTCACATTTGTGAGCCATGAATGGGAAACATGGAGTGATGCCTTCTGTGTCTGGACCAGTGTTGTACACGTTCCTCTAAAACAGTAACGAAAGCTCGTTCACCGTTCCTTCCCAATCTTGGAACGAGTTCCCGTTACAAGTTACCTCACTGCGAAAGGAACTCGTTACAGTTACATTTCGAAAATTGGAACGTGTCGTTTTATTAACGTTACAATTGACTTTTGCAATCAAAATATAGTGAGGCGAACTACAGTGAACAATTTAAAGCTCACATCTAGCTACATATCTTATACGAATTTGATATTGCCGACAGCAGGTTATGTGTAGATAAAAGGGCTGTAAATAAAAGATCCTAGACGAATTTCTTAGAGACCACCGGCCATATTCAGAGATGTCTAACTGGATGATTCCACGAGAGATCGAACATGCATGTCCGGTCGATATTTTTGTTTTGTATGGGTTTCTTATATGTTATGCGGGCACATTCAAAGTGCATGGAACCGGAAATTTTATTTCCGAAAAACGCTCCGAGTGCGAGGAAAAAATATTTGAAGGTGGCGGCGTGGGCGTGTTGTTTTTGCTCACCGCAATATTCGACGCTCACCGGCACAGTGTGCGTCGAATAGATCAGATGGTTAGAGCATCCAAAGCACGCAACGCAACGCAACGCAACGGAAAGGAAGCAGGCAGTGAGAAAGCACCTCCATAACACGGCGTGTGGCATTTAGTTACAAATTAAGCTAACTTGTCGCTGCAAATAGATGCTTTTTTTTGTGAGTGTAAGGCGAGTTTTGGCAAAGTCACCTGTAGGATGTGCTCGCGGTGTCTCGCGTGCTTCTGATTAGCGAATAATGGCGGGGTAAGTTGACTTTGCAGGCTGCAAACTGCGGATATTCGCGACAGAGGTCTGCTGGCATTGCCTTCCGCGTCTTATGGAAAACCTGTCTACATCTGAGAACCGTGATGACGTAGACCAAGCATTTATTGAGGAACATGAAGCGATTAATATGTTGAACAAGTTCGTCCACCTTTCTTCTGATGCTTGTATACAGGCGAGGTTGCAGGCTGCAAACTGTGTACGCGTAGTCCTTTAAAGAACGGAAGCGGCCAACCCCCGCACCCGCTAGACACAAATAAAATCTGAGAATACATTTTTCCTGAAGATAGGCCACCGGAGTGAAGTTTCGCTACAGCAAAATAAGTAGCACTGTAGATTAACGCACAATGCAAGCCGATAACAACCATCAAAGGCACTGAAGTGAGAACACACAGCAAGGGTCACTTTGGCCCGTTATATCTCGTTAACAAAGCAAATGAGGACATATGATATTGAAATCGTGCATTGACTGACATAAGCGCTCTTCGATAAAAAACTTTCGTCAAAATTGAGACCGGGGTTTTTTTTATTTTGTTTTTTGAAAATGACCTTTTTTGAAAAAAAACTTCCTTTTCAACAATTTTTTTTTCTTTTTTTACGCTGCTTGCAGGAAAGCGATTTTTCGCAGAAATATTTCAAAGGCGTTTGTCTATATGTGACACATTTTTGAAGTTTCTGTGTAAAATTGCAAACGGGCGAAGACGTATCAAACTTAGCAAACATATTCGATTTGCGCCGTTTTGCCTTTTTTTTTTCATTTTTTCTCTTTAGAGGACAGCATCAAAAAAACATGGATGTAATTCACAGTATTGCCTGTTAAAACCAGCACAAAAAATTTTCGACGTAACGTTCAGAGTTCGCATTAAATTCGGCCGCCAAATCCAAAAATATTGCGGTGATCAAAAACAAGACGCCCGCGCCACCCCTTTCATATGCAGCTTTTCTGGACACCAGCGGTTTAGTTCGCGTGAACGACACCACGTGGCGTATCGACCTTAAAGAATTCAAAAGTCCCGCCATGACGTCTGCAGTGACGCGGCACTAAATAAAACAGAATAAAAAAAATGGTACGCACGCCCTGAGACTGTCGCTTCACCTCAGTCCACAGAAAAGAGAGCGCTGTGTGCCGGCGTTATCTCGGCGGCGACGACTGGCAATGAATCGACAGCTCTTCTATACGTACCGTGCCAGACAACTCACAGCATTCCGCACGATATGTCTGGGCGTGATAGACGCACCCGCGATGCATCAAGAGAATCATGTTTTTTTAGATGCGAAGCAGCTATTTGACTAGGCTGTGTAACGCTGTCCCTCCGTGGGTACGGACGAACGCGCCGCAACGCGCTCCCCTCGCCGCAGGTGTTGGAGCGGTGCCAAGTAGGTCAGCCGCACTGCGCGTTGACGTCACGCTCCCCTCGCAGTGCGCGCTGACGTCACTCTCTCCCTCGTCTGCTGCGCGCTCGCCGGAGCGCCCGCAGCTGCCGCCTGACGCGCAACGACAAGACCTACGCCAGCCATCGCTTCAAACTAATCTTCCAGCGCTCACCGCAGCACCCGCGTTAGCGCCGTTCAACCCATGACGCCACCCGTGCGCAACGCTGCTGCTTCGCATCCCATCAGGGTTCCCTTTGGGAAGATGGTGTAAATTTTTCTCTCTTTTTTTATTTGTTTGCTTTTTTTTTAGTTTCTGCGCTGCCGTAGCGGTGGGAGATCGGAGCAGCATGCTGCCTACCGAGTTTCTTCTTGAGCTAGCGTGAAAGAATTATACTTGGGTATGAATAGGATATTGTGGTTGTATAATAACCAAATTTCTTTGGTGCACTTAGGGGTTGCTCGTTTGCTCCTTGCATTGCCTCAAAGTAAAATCGGATAAGTTTCAGAACGCTAGGAATGAGAGTAAAAAATAGGAGTTAAAGATAGTTTTTTTTGTTTTCTTTTCATTTAGCTCTTATCAAAATCTGGCTGCTAAAGCCAGCTTGGCGCCATCGAGCGGGCGTGCAAAAATGATACAGTCATTGAAATATGATCTTGCACACAAGAAACTGTGAACTTGGCTAGTTTTTTTTGTTAGGAATGAACGTATACTACAACACATACGACCGACGTGTCGTGTAATAACCTCTAGGTCCGCCCTCTATCCCGCTCAAAAAAAAGGCACATATATTTCTTCTTTTTATTTCTTCTTTCTTCTTTGTTTCTACAGTCGACTTACTCATATGCTCGAGGTGATTGCCTTGAATCCGTTTGGCGCAGATACACCGAGCGGTTACACCGTGCCATGATCTTGGTGTCACACGGACAGTTTTGATTGCGATCAGGGCCGGTACGGATAGAGTTCGGCTCGGAGGTTAGCCAAACAGCGATTAAGGCCCGTGTTCATAAACCGACCTTATTTTAGGGGCGAAGCTTCTTAGGGCCTAGCCTTGCCGTCGTCCGCATCCATTACAGGGATATTCGTGGATATGAGACACACACAAAAAAAAAGGTTTAACAATAGACTAACATCAACAATAATTATCACAGAACAATATAAAACACCTAGAAGCACAAACCCTTTATACTAGTCGGCGACTTAAGTTAAAACTATGGACCTTAGGACCTAGCTTCATCGTCGAAGTTCACTGTCCGCTGTCACGGTGGTAAGAAAACCATTACTATAGCCGAAATATGAGCGTATGTGAATAAAAAAATATTTATAATAGGGGAACAACAATTATAATTGTAAAGGAACAATATAAAACACCTACAAGCACATACCCTTTATACTAGCCGGCGACTTCAACGTAGACATTATGAACCTTAGGACGGAGCTTTGTCGGGGACTCTCTATGTCACTTTGTCACTCAATTCACATTATATGGGGCAACGCTCGGGTGACATATGTGAGACACAAAAAAAGGTTTAACAATACAGCTATATCCGTCATAATTGCGACAGAACAACACAAAACACCAACAAGCACAGACCCTTTATACTAGTCGGCGAGTTCAACGTAGACATTATGGACCTTGCGACCTAGTTTCGCCCACTTGTCATCATTCACTTCGTGGAGATGCGTGGATTTTTTTTTTGCCCCCCCTTTACCTTTTCGGCGCCTTACAAACAAATCAATCCAATCTTTCCTTAAACTTACCGCCACGATAAGGTGGCGTTTCACAAGGTAGCCCGGGAGGTACCTTAAGGCGCCTTTTATGCGGCGCCGTACGGCTGATAAGCAAGAAGCTCTGCAAAGGCGATCGGTTTCGTCGCACTTTTACAAAAAGGTTACACGTACACAATCGGCGTCCATATGTGCAATTAACGCTGCGAGTGCTCGGGAATAATTAAATTCCATGGAAGAGTTCAGCGACGTTATGTTGCTGAGCCCATAGGCGTGCGCAGGGTTACCCTTCAGGGGGGGGGCAGGGGGGGGCGAAAGGTTCATCGCAGCGCCCCCCCTCCCTATTAAGTCAATGTATGGGGCAGAATTCGCGCCCCCCCTCTCTTAGGTGATAAGGGGGGAGGGCGGCCGCCCCCTCTGCCCCCCCTCGTGCGCACGCCTATGGCTGAGCCGGTCTCACTTTTCGGAGCGAGCACTACTCCAGCATGTCCCCGAGCTGCGGCTGGAAACAATCCCCATTTACGTCGGTTTTTCCGCACCACAACTCCTCTAGCTGTTGGTGGCACTCCGTTTCTACGGCGCAGTTACTTTCAAATTGCCAATGGTGACTTGGTGTAAATACCCTAGGCCACACTTCCCCGCATTGTTAAACGTGTGAAAAAATTGCTGCGGATACGGCACGTAAGCGAACGTCTTTCCCTGCAGGCAGGGTATATATTTGTTTCAAACTCGCAGGGCCGTTCCTGGCAATCAACCAGCATGAATAAGCAAGCAAATATGTAAGCACTCAATAAAAAAACATATGTATTACACGCACAAACGTCCACGCACTCACGCGTGCGCATAAACGCACACGGACAGACGAGAAACAAACTAGGGGTGTGCGAACAGTGAAATTTCATCACGAATCGAATTCGAATCGAATAGTGCGGAATAGTGGCCAAAAATATCGAATTCGCATCGAATATGGAATAGCATATTTACACGAAACGTGTATCACCAGTTACGGCAAGACAAAAGAAAAATAGAGACGCCATGGCGTGCTGGCTGCTTTAATACGCACTTGTTCGGGATTTTTTAAATATATTTTTTCAGCTTTTGTGGGTGCGCAAGCATGTTATAAGAGCCGACATTACAGTCAGCAACGCCACTCTTAGCATCCTAAAGGTTCACAAAGGGGCGACAGTTAGTTTTTAAGTGAGGAGCACTTTAGGGGCCTGGGCTGTTGTATGCTGTCGTCTGCTGTCATCGTATGCTGTCGTAGCTCGGCGCAACGCAAGCAAAACTACGAATGGTATAGCCATCTGCAGCATAATGAGCGCTCGCTCGCGCCAAGGAGAAGTCTTCTTCCTCTTGTTCTTAGAGCGCCTTAATGATGATAAGTGAGCGCGCGCTCGCGCCAAAGAGGAGTCTTCTTCCTCTTGTTCCTAGAGCACCTTGACGATGAGTGACCGCGCGCTCTCGCCTACTTCCTGTTGTTCTTTGAGCGCCTTGATGATGATAAGTGAGCTCTCGCTCACGCCAAGGAGAGGTCTTCTTCCTTTTGTTCTTAGAGCGCCTTGATGATAAGTGAGCCCGCGCTCTAGCCTACTTCCTGTTGTTCTTTCAGCGCCTTGATGATGATAAGTGAGCGCGAGCTCGCGCCAAGAAGTCTTCTTCCTCTTGTTCTTAGAACGCCTTGATGATGATAAGTGAGTGCTCGCTCCCGCGATAAAGTCTTCTTCCTCTTGTTTTTAGAGCGCCTTGATAATCATAAGTGAGTGCGCGCTCGCGCCTACTTCCTCTTGTTCTTTGAGCGCCTTGATGATGATAAGTGAGCGCTCGCTCGCGCGAAGGAGAAGTATTCTTCCTCTTGTTCTAAGCACCTTGACGATGACAAATGATCGCACGCTCGCGCCAAGGAGAAGTATTCTTTCTCTTGTTCTTCGAGCGCCGGGATGATAAGTGTGCAGGACTTTAGGGGCCCAGGCTGTCGTATTCTGTCGTATGCTGTGGTTGCTTGGCGTAACGCAAGCAAAACCACTTCTAAAAATAGAAAAAAAAAGAGGAAGCAAGCGAGAAAGAGAAAGAGAAAGAAAGAAAGAGAACAATAGCAAGAAAAACAGAAAGAGAAAGAAAGAGAAATAAATAGACAAAGAGAGAGGAAGAAATGATTAGAAGTAAAGAGAGAAACAAAATGGAGAAAAAAAACTTCCCCATCTCCCGCTAAAGGGAACCATGTGTGGATGCGAACCAGCGGGGAGATAATCAGCTTGAGCGGGAGGAACGTCGCCGCTCTCATTTCACGGCAGCAGTCCCGGCGCTCATCGCGGCTCTGCACAGGAGAAAGAATGAGGCGCGCGCGCTCCTTTATTTTCATACCGCGGAACTACCGTGGCGCCCCCCAGCGGAGTATGCAGCTGTCACACCACCTGTCGTGCTCGCCGCTCCGTAGAGGATTCCTAGAGGACAGGACGGGGGGGGACCGTAGGAGAGGAGAGAGAGGGGACGTGCATGCGCTGTGGGGGGTGTAGGACGCGGGAGCCGCTCCGTAGAGTAGAGGATTCCTAGAGTATAGAATAGGGATGAGCGTAGGAGAGGAGACACGCATGCGCTGTAGGGGGGTGTGGGACGCGGGGGGCCGCTCCGTAGAGTAGAGGATTCCTAGAGTAGAGAAAGGGGGGTGAGCGTAGGAGAGAGGAGGAGGGGACGCGCATGCGCTGTGGTGGTGTGGGACGCGGAAGGAGGGACGGACTAAGCCCCCTCCAAACACATGCAAGCAAGAACAAGGAATGGGGTCAACCTGGGCGACAGACACCAGCTGCCGAGCCATTGCTAAGCAGCCTCTCTGTGCTCTCGGCCATGACTCTGATGACTCTGATAGTGGTTGACGGACTTCATATTACTACAGTGTTCTGGTTCGCATAATGGGTGCTTCCCTACTTCATGAAAGTGGCCGGACGCGGGACGGCGGACGCAGGACGCGGGAGGGACGGACAGAGCCCCGAGCATAAGGTGCTTCGCATCTAAAAAGGAAAAAGAGAAAGACAGGAGGAAAGAGAGAGAAAACCTAAGTGAAACAATGAAGGCTACCAAACTCCGCACTCCCTTCAGGCTTGGCACCCCTGGTGCGAAGCTGCCTTAATTTTTTTCCCCTATGGTCGCGCAATACGGCTCATCTGACAACGGTAATGTGCTACATCCTGTCCATGGGCGCTCCGGGCCCAAAAATCTTCGGGCGCCCATTCACAGCAGCGTTTTAAAGGGCCCCTCACCGGGTTTGACAATTTTTAGCTGACGAGCGCAATTGATACACTGAGCGTTTACGATCACGTCTGCCAAAATTTGCAACGCTACGCGCCGCGGAAATGGGTCAAATTTCAAGCTGAACGCTGCTTGCCCTTCCTTTCGCGTGCTCGCGCGTAGAGAATGAGGGGATGACGTACACGGCGGAATGGCCTAACGTAGATGGCAGTGCTGTGACGACGGTCCTCTACGTAGACGGCTGTGCACTGACGTCGACAGCAGTAGCACGTGACACTGCGAAAATTATTTGACACGACGTGTGTAGTTTGTGGATTTTGTTGCTTGAATAGATGAATCAAACTTGAGAGAAATAATGAGACGCACAAGGGGAATGTCTGCGTCTTTTTCATTTTTGTTCACTGAATTGCAGCGATATGCGGGGCTAATGTGCCTCCGTTTCGCATGCGTTCGTGTCCCCGCGGTTAGCGCACTGAGCAGACGCCAGCCCTGGAAACGAAAGTGATGTCCTGGCGCGTTCGAGCACTCAATGTACTCATTTATTCTAGCGCGTCCAAGTAAACGTAAATGCGGCACTGGCTCATGATACCGCCACTCTCGTGCCAGTGAAAAGTGAAACGAACGCGCACCAAGGCATCCATCCCGCAGAAACAGGCAATAGACCACAAAATAACGCTGGTCAACAAAACAACGCCGCACGCGTGCTCGGGGGCTGGGCTTCCTCGGCACGTCATGCACAAGTGACCTTGCGTGCCATGACGTGTTGCTCTCGCTCGGACGCCGGAGAAGGTAGGGAAGAGATTTGACTTGCGAAGGCTACGCGGGCCGAGCGGCAAGGCTTTCGAGCTCGCCTCCTCGCATCATCGTTTGGCGCCGCATCAAAATATAGGTTTTCTCAGCGCCTAATGAACCGATTGAAAAAAATTCTTGTGGCATAATGCTCCTCATCGGACACACAAGAACTGCCAGCGTCTAACTAAAATTTGTTATGGGGCTTTAACAGCGCGCCGGAACAATGGGAGTTTGTGAACGACTGGCGCGGTGCGTCAGTAGCGACTGCGCAGCGTGAACAAATTCTCAAATGCGAAGCCAATCACTGGGGGGTATCGCGGGCCAAAGTGTTACGGCGCTTGCGGAGTACGGCACCGAACTACACAAGAAGTCCGTGCCTTCGTTGCGGGGGGTGGAGTTTTTGAAGGGTTTGACAATTTTGTGATGTTTTTCTTCAGTGCAGAAATGACACATCCTCCTTTAAAATCAGCATGCACACGCTCTTAAACCAGGATATTGGTGCAAGTTCTAACGACAGGCCGGCTGCAACGACGTGAGCGTTTGTTATTGCCAACCACCCTAAGCAAGTTGCACCATTGTCTTTCTCGCGTTTTAGATATTCACGCTGCCGAATTATTCGAAACTATGAATACTAGCTATTCGAAATCCGAATCAAATTATTCGATTAAGTATAATTCGACTCGAATCCAAAACTCGAATAATCGCACACTGCGAACCGCCTCCTTCGATTAAGTCTATCGCTCCGTAGCTTAAACTGCGCGGATAGCGGTCATCTCTCTTTTAAATGCGAAGCATTTCTTAGCGACCATCGGCGATTTTTAAGCGTATCTATCTATCTATCTATCTATCTATCTATCTATCTATCTATCTATCTATCTATCTATCTATCTATCTATCTATCTATCTATCTATCTATCTATCTAGCCGCCTACGACTTTGCGCTCTCCAGGCCGTATCGTTAATGGGATTTATACCAAAATTGGAATGGCATAACTTGACTGTATGACGAACATGTATCATTGGTCATATCATTAAGATCATGACTAACTTGACATGAGCGGTACGATTTACACGTCATGGACGTGGTGGTGCTGCGGGTTTCCTTAACATGATATATCTAAAAATTGGTATGATGAGACATTTCTGCATGACCAACATAAATGACAGGCGGCAATGTGAAAATCATGATGTGCATATCATGTACAACATGATATACACATCGGCCGTCAGCTCATGGTGCGCTGACGGCCGTTTGATATACACCAAATTTGGTATTGCGTGACATGACTGAATGACGAACATAAGTGGTGTGGTGATATGGTAATCATGACATGTCATGTGCAACACGACTTGCATGCCACGTTCATGGCACGCTCTTGACCGTTTCCCTAGCTTGATATACACCAAATCTGGTATGACGCGACGTGCCTGTATGGCGAACCTAAATTACAAATGGTAACATGGCAATCATGACATGTCATGTGCAACATGACTTGCATGCCATGCTCATGGCACGCTCGCTGCCGTTTCGCTAGCTGTATGTACAGTACGGTCCACTGTTAGAGGGAGCGCTAACTGCTGGCGAGATTTCGAAAGGCGGCGCATGCGCATTGGTTCATCAAGGTGGTGCGCGCCCGCGTCGTCTGCTGCTTCTCTGCCGATGCACTCGGCGTGCGCTAGCGAGGCATGACCGTTCGCGCTTTTCGTTTTCGCACTGTAAATCAACTGATATCAAGTCGGCCTTGCGCTTCCCTAATAACCCGATATTTCATGGTCACAAGGGCGAGCTTGAAACGTTCACTGCATCAAACTTGAATAGCCTCATCTGTACTCAAAAGCGGCCAGTACACTCTAAGAAAAAAAAAGCCGGCAGATCCCACGCACTGTGGGAATCGATGTAATGCGAAGCAGCCAGGAAGGAGCTAATTATGCTTTACATGATTTTCATGTCATGTTTTACATGTTAGGACCTGTCATTTATGTTCGTCATACAGTCACGACGCGCAATACCAATTCTGGTGTATATCAAGCTAGCGAACTGAACGCAAGCGCACCATGAGCGTGGCATGTAAATGCGTTGTAGATGACATGCATGCCAAGATTCTCATGTTACCACCTGCCCCTTATGTTCTTCATACAGTCATGTCACTCAATACCAAATTTCGAGTATCTCAAGCCAACGAAACGGCCGCGAGCACGCCATGAGCGTGGCATGCAAGTCAAGTCGCACAAAACAAGTGATGATTTCCATATTACCACTTGTCATTTATGTTCGTCATACAGCCACGTCACTCAATACCAAGTTTGGTGTATATCAAGCTAACGAAACGGTCGCGAGCGCGCCATGAGTGTGGCATGCAAGTCATGTCGCTCATGACATATCATGATTTCCATATTACCACTAGTCATTTATGTTCTTCATACAGTCATGACACTCAATACCAAATGTGGTGTATCTCAAGCTAACGAAACGGCCGCGAGCGCGCCATGAGCGTGGAATACAAGTCATGTCGCTCATGACATGTCATGATTTCCATATTACCACTTGTCATTTATGTTCGTCATACAGTCAGGTCACTCAATACAAAATTTGGTGTATATCAAGCAAGCGAAATGGCCGCGAGCGCGCCATGAGCGTGGCATGCAAGTCATCTAACGTCTGAATTTCACTAAACAGAACTATCAGTTTCTACCACCACACATTTCATTCATTGTATAGTGTTATAACCCTCTAAATAATTTTTCTACAAATATATGTAGCAATATACGTGTTAAAAGCAAGCATGTTTAAAGATACTTATCATGTTTCCGACATCATTATTTTCAGTTCAATTACGTTTCTGTTTATGTATGCACATGTGTTAAAGTTTATATATGTGTGTCTTATGTTTTTTTTAGTATTTCTGTCTCCTTAATTTGTTGTTATTCTAGTATAAATATCCTTTGTTTACTGTATATGCGTACGTTGACCAAAATCTATGTGAACACTGCCTTTTGTACGGGCCCCCAGGCACTTTCAAGCTGCATCTTCGCCGCTTTTCGCCTGGGGTGACCCCCAACAACTACTTTTGGAGATAAACTTTCTTTATTCTTGATTCTTGATGTCGCTCATGACATATCATGATTTCCATATTACCACTGGTCATTTATGTTAGTCACACAGTCATGTCACTCAATACCAAATTTCGTGTATATCAAGCAAACGAAACGGCCGCGAGCGCGCCATGAGCGTGGAATGCAAGTCATGTCGCTCATGACATGTCATCATTTCCATATCACCACTTGTTATTTATGTTCGTCATATTGTCAGGTCACTCAATACCAAATTTGGTGTATATCAAGCAAGCGTAATGGCCGCGAGCGCGCCATGAGCGTGGCATGCAAGTCATGTCGCTCATGACATATCATGATTTCCATATTACCACTGGTCATTTATGTTCGTCACACAGTCATGTCACTCAATACCAAATTTCGTGTATATCAAGCAAACGAAACGGCCGCGAGCGCGCCATGAGCGTGGAATGGAAGTCATGTCGCTCATGACATGTCATCATTTCCATATCACCACTTGTCATTTATGTTCGTCATAGAGTCATGTCACACAATACCACATTTGCTGTACATCAAGCTAACGAAACGCCCGCGTGCGCGCCATGAGCGCGGCATGTAAGTCATGTTGTTCATGATATGCACGTCATTATTTGCATATTACCACTTGTCATTTATGTTCGTCATATTGTCAGGTCACTCAATACCAAATTTGGTGTATATCAAGCAAGCGAAATGGCCGCGAGCGCGCCATGAGCGTGGCATGCAAGTCATGTCGCTCATGACATGTCATGATTTCCATATTACAACTCGTCATTTATGTTCGTCATACAGTCATGTCACTCAGTACCAAATTTGGTGCATATCAAGCTAACGAAACGCCCGCGTGCGCGCCATGAGCGTGGCATGTAAGTCATGTTGTTCATGATATGCACGTCATTATTTGCATATTACCACTCGTCATTTATGTTCGTCATACAGTCATGTCACTCAGTACCAAATTTGGTGCATATCAAGCTAACGAAACGGCCGCGAGCGCGCCATGAGCGTGGCATGTAAATCCTACTTTTCATACCAAGTTAGTCATGATTTTCATGATATGACCAGCCGTTTATGTTCGTCATACAGTCATGTTATACCATACCAAATTTGGTATCACTCCCATCAACGATACGGCCAGGAGAGCACAAAGTCCTAGGCGGCTAGATAGATAGATAGATAGATAGATAGATAGATAGATAGATAGATAGATAGATAGATAGATAGATAGATAGATAGATAGATAGATAGATAGATAGATAGATAGATAGATAGATAGATAGATACGCTCAAAGTCGCCGAAGTTCCCTAAGAAATGCTTCGCATTTAAAATCCATTGTGCAGAAATTAGTCGAGGCAAAAATTAAAGGTGAAAGTGAACGCTGGATGACAGAGATTCGCGAAAAGAAGGCCGCGCCTAGCATATTTTGGAACCACGTAAAAGCGCTAGGTGGGAAGTCTGTCACAATACAACATATGGTAGATGAAGGAGGGAATCAATTGGAAGGGTATGAAGCGCTAGGTTACATCCGAAAGGTAACAGCCGATTCGTTTAAAAAGGTCGCCCAGGGAATTCCCCCGGTGAGTAAAAGTATGCAACAGAGTGCAACTGAGGAAGATGTAGTACTTGAGAATTTCAATTGGAAGAAAGCCAAAGGAAAAATTCCTGAGCTCACTACTCCGGGCTTAGATGGGGTTCCCGTCAGCCTCATTAACGAACTGGGACGTAGCACTCAAGAAGCACTGCTGAAAGCAGTAGAAAAGTGCTTACAGGAGTCGGAAATACCAGACAGTGGCGAAAAAGTAGAACGAACTTAATCTATAAAGCCAGGGGAGAAAAGGATAACATTCGCTCGTATAGACCGCTAACCATTACGTCCGTGCTATACAGGTTGGCGATGCAGGCAGTAAAATTAAAAATAGAAACCTGGGAAGAGCAAAATGATATTTTGGGAGAACTTCAGAATGGAGTCCGAATCGACAGGCGGTTAGACGATAACCTGATTGTTCTTACTCAGTGTATAGAAATATCTAAAATAGAAAAGAGGCCCTTATACGTAGCTTACGTAGACATCACCTGGGGCGTATGACAACGTTAATCAGGATATTTTGTGGGATATATACTGAAGGAAGTGGGCATAGGTGACGACTATATACAGCTTTTGAGGGAGATATACCGATAAAATACAGTTTGTGTAGAATGGGACGGAATAAGTAGAAAGGACAGCGTTGAAATTAGCAAGGGGCTGAGACAGGGATGCCCTTTGTCCCCGCTGTTATTCATGCTGTACATGGTGAGGATGTAAAAAGCGCTAGAAGGTAGCAACATTGGATTTAATCTGTCACACAAACAGGCCGGCGCGATGGTTGAGCAGAAGCTTCCAGGTCTGTTCTATGCTGACGACATTGTCTTATTTGCGGACAGTCAAGATGATATACAGCGGCTGGCAGATATATGCGGAAGGGAAGACGAGGCTCTAGGACTAGGATTTAGTGCAACAAAATGTGGATTGATGGTATTCAATGATCACGAAGACCATGCGGTCTTAATACAGGGCCAAGAAATACCGAGGGTAAGCGAGTACAAATACCTCAGAGTTTGCGTATAAGAGGGGTATAGATATATGGAGGTACAAGAGGTAGCAAAGGAAAAGAGGAATGCTGAAATTATGAAGCACGCAGCGTTATGGGGATACAACCGGTACGAGGTGCTTCGAGGGCTGTGGAAAGGTGTGATGGTTCCGGGGCTTACATTTGGGAACTCAGTGGTGTGCATGAAGTCAGAGGTGCAATCAGGAATTGATATAAATCAAAGGACTGTGGGACGCCTCGCATTGGGCGCTCACGGGAAGACGACAAATGAGGCTGTAAAGGGTGATATGGGATGGACAGGCTTTGAAGCGAGGGAAGCTCAGAGCAAAATGAGATTTGAAGAGAGGCTGAGGAAAATGAGGGAGAATGGATGGGCAGAGAAGGATTTCAGGCATTTGTATAGAAAAAGCGTTGACACGCAGTGGAGAAAAAGAACTAGGAGGCTCACCAGTAAATATACGGCTAGCAGTGTGGGCAATATGGCAACAAAAAGCATTAAGCGAAGAGGCGGAGAGGGCTTATTGGATGACAGCGATGGAAAAGAAGCCGGCTCTCGTAACTACTGAAAGGGAAAAAACGCAATAAAGAGGGAAAGGTTTTATGATAATTCAAGGGGAAGCGCTTTACTTTTTGAAGCAAGGTCGGGCTGCCTTAGAACGCGTAGTTATAAAGCGAGATTCAGTAACGAAGAACTATGTACATGCTGTGGGGGGGGACTAAGGAAACGATGGAACATGTACTGATTGAATGTGGTGATATCCACCCAGGTATACGTGTGGGCACGAGTCTACATGAAGCCTTGGGTTTTAGGGACAACAATGGAAAGCTGAACACGTCCGCGATAGAAATAAGTAAGAGACGGTTATAGTATTGGTGGCAGCAAAGTAGAGATAAACGACAGAAATAAATAATGGGGAAAAATAAGGTCATTCTGCCTTAGGAGTCAGAGATATGGACCGTGAATTTATATTTTTCTTTGGTATAATAACATAGATTTAATCAATGTAAATCAGGCATTAGGCCAACACAAAAAGAAAGTTTTCTTCCCCTATTTTTTTTTTCGAGCCTGATGGCAGACATGTCACCGCCCCGTTATAAAGGGGACGCTCATAGCATCCATCCATCCATCCTGAAAGCTGGATTTTTGCCGCAAATAAAATGCCACTCATGCAACCAATTAGGAAAAGCTCGTTAGCGAGCTCTTTAATTATCGACCTGAAAGCAGTTGTTTATATTAGAAATTTGTAGTGTTCGACAATTTACGGCATTCCATTCCATTATAAATCACACTAAGCATAGCACTGCAAAAGGGACATCCTTCCAGACAGTGAAAGGGCGAAATCAGAACGTGACCATTCTGCTACGTCAGACCGGAAATGCCCGTGACAAGGGAGTGAAGAAATTTTAATGAACGTAAGTATTACTTCATGAAATTCATCTCACTTGCCTTACCTCTGCGTGTTGCGTTTGTTGCTCATCTGATTCGTTCCAGCTGCGCGCCGGAACAGCGCGCAACATATTGTGAAACTTCGGTGATACGCATCTCACGGGACCACCAAAAATATTCGTATCATCAGAAATTAGTATCACCAGAAAGCATGGAAAATTATAATGGCATATGGCAGCGCACACCAGGTAAGACAACGATCACGCACACAGAGGGACGACACAGAGGGACGACACAAAATTAGCATGCGACCAAAGAAAGCTGGCGTACAATTTCATTTATTAGATGTGAAGCATCTTATGGCGAAGCTTATCCGGTGGTCGGTGGTGGTGGTGGTGGTGTGCCGCGTGCCCACCCTTACTGCGCATGCGCAAACCCTTTAAAAATATAAAAATAAAAAACCTCCTCTCCCCCCTCTCTCTCTTCTCTAGGCGTCCCTCCCCGCGGCAACCACACCCTCACTGCGCATGCGCCTCCCCTCCTTTCTCCCCTCTTACACTCCCCCCCTCTCTCCTCTACGCATCCCTGCCCGCAGCGTCTACACTCCCCACTGCGCATGCGTGTCCCCCCCCTCTCTCTCCTCTCCTACGCTCCCCCCTCTCTCCTCTACGCATCTCTGCCCACGGCGTTGACACTCCCACTGCGCATGCGTACCACCCCCTCTCTCTCCTCTCCTATGCTCCCCCCCTCTCTCGCCTCGCGACGCCGACGCAGGCAGCGTCTGCAAGCGAGTTTCTTCGTTGAAAAAACTGACTGCTCGCGCTGCACAACCGTTCACTGAACACCCCGTATATATGGCAATGGATCTTGACCTCCAAGGTGGTGCCGGTGGGAGATTTCTCCTGTGTGTTGTTGAAAAATAAAAATTCGCAGCGTGCGCGTTAACTAAAAGCGGAGTGCGGGTCTCTGTGTCCAGTCGGAGTCTTCTGTCTCTCATTGCCCATTAGCAGCGATTGGCATGTTCCAGTAGGAAACACTGCTCCATCACTGCGTGCTTTGCGCCTCCCCAGTTTTCTCTCCTGCGGAACGCTGCGATGAGCGCCAGCGTCAACGCCGCCGCCAGTGTAAGCGTTAGCGCCCGCTGCTTCACATCTACACATGGTTCCCTTTAGCGGGAGGTGGTGTAATTTTTGTTTTTCAGGGCGGCAACAATGTCAGGAAGAACTCTGAATGATTGTCAGTTAAGTTTTTAGATGTCGGCAATCATACCAGCACTCGTAAATATACGGCCCGTACACGCGTGTTTAATTAATGAACTGCTGGCGCGGGTGAGTTGCGACCCGCGACAGTTACTGCGGCGACAGTAAAGGCCTCACCACACGTACGCGTTGCAGCGTATCAGCGCGTGGCTTTTTGACGCGGCGTCGCGCTCTCTCCCTATTTATAAAAAGGACGCGCGGCTACACGAGGCTGCACGCCCTCTCTCTCAATAGTGAGAGGGCGCGACGCCGCGTCAAAAAGCCACGCGCTGACACGCTGCAATGCGTACGTGTGGTCAGGCCTTAAGGGAGTACTGACACGATTCTGAGGCACCCCAAAAGGGAACTCTATCGTTTCCATAGTGTGCACTGTCATCGCTCTCCACACGCCGGAGCCACACAACGCGTACAAAATATTATACATTGATTTTAAAGTTCGTCACCCAGCATCTGCAAGCCAGCCCCACCGCAATGGACATTATCGTGACAAATCAACACAGCTCACTGGGTTCGCGAAATTTGCGTCTTGCATGCAGCCTAAGTCGCAGAAACCACTTTCGGAGTCACTGGACGACAATACACTCATCGTTGTTTACGTGAACCACGTGCGACTGACAGCAAACAGGCAACTGTTGTTAGTATGTCGCGAGTTGCAGTCTTCCCGTGACGTCAGAGCAGTCTTGATACGTCACTGCGAAGCCACCCTCTCGATACCGAAACCGAAATTGCTGTTTTAAGGTAGCGGTAATAAAAATATATTCGATGCATTCCCATGCACCGCGACACTCTTTTTAGGGTTCTCGACACCCACGTTTTTATTTAGAGCAACAATCCGAAAATATTTAAAATTCGTGTCAGTACTCCTTTAAAGGGGCCATGACACGGTCACCCGCCAATTTGTGGTTTTCGGCGAAAACTAGAAGCAGAGGGTCTATTATGCCGATACAGATATGAAAACTGGGCCGTAAAAGAATATTTCAGTGCAATACAGGCCCAAGTAGTCGCTGGCTGTAAATCCCGCCCACCGCCGGCAACCGCCATTTAGCCATGGCGCCTGTGACGTCACGTGCAGCAAGGAGCGGTCCTCTAACCACAGTTTCAGCCGCTACAAATCATTCAATTTCAGTGCTAAGGAGAAGAAAGCTCAAATATCTGGATTTCACGCGCTGCTCACGACGGAATAATATCGTTCGCCGGAATGCAGACGTCGCACAGCCAGCTGCTTCTTACGTCACGACTCGCGAGTGCGCCAGTGTTGCCCGACTCTCAGGCCGCTCGCGTGTTTGTAAAAATATTCAATAATAAATTAACTGCTAAACCAAATGCGCTAAAATTTCGCCATGTTATTTGTGAACGCTCAAGGATTGACTCACATAACACAGATTATGATCGAAAACTGGGTGTCATGGCCCCTTTAACGGAGAAGCGCTTTGACGTGATAGATCAAGGCCACAAAATTTCATAACCGCGGTCCTATGTTATGATTTTGTTATCGCGGAGTTCTTGGGGATGTTTTTGGGAGATTTACGGCCGTGCCCGAAAAAGTGCGACCTCAACAGTAGCGCATGTTGACCTTGTGGGGCCTGACTCCTTCGCTAAGACCATCCTCTCCTAGTTTCTGACGATTTGGCGGTGCGGTGCGCAAGCCCGCGCTTGCGTTCCCGTGCTCGCACGTGCTTGGAGCGTCTTCCGCGGCAGCACGGACATTCCTCTTACAAAAATGGCTGGTAACATTGAGTAGACTACCTAGTAACCATCTATTAACATTGGTGACCGTCCATGAACATTTGCGCTCTAGCAACAATTGTTAATAGACCGCATGAGAATTGAAACTTGAGCTAGTTGGTACGGATTCATCTTGATTTTAGCAGCGCACTGAGGGACGAGGACTAAGAAAAGAAGGTGCACAATACGGGCGCCGTCTAACAGCCTCTTTTTTACTATTTTATAAAGACTACATTTTGTAGACCGTGTGAAGGCCTCCTTCTAACTATTGTATAAAGACTTTATTATGTAAAAGGCCGCCTTCTTACTATTTTATAAAGAGTATATTATGTAGACCCCCCTAAAGGCCTCCTTCTAACTATTGTATCAATACTATAATATTTAACCGTCTAAACGCGTCCTTCTAACTATTATATAAAGACTATATTATGTATACCGTCTAAAGGCCTGCTACTTACTGACCTGTGAAGACTGTTGTAAATACATGCCCTTAGGCCTCATTTATAAGTACTATTTAAAATATACCTTAAAAAGATTATTTAGCTTTGGCTAAGTATAAGAAGTCATCAAACACATTTAACCCTTTCCCACCCACTTCCCCTGCCCCAAAAGAAGTATGGCATGCTATACGCGCACGAATGCACGCACGCAAGCACGCACACACACACACACACGCACACACACTAGTTCCTTTTGTGAGGAACGGAGGAACGCCAACGTTCCATTCAGGATCGATGGAACTGTAACGGTAACTCGTTACGTTTACGAGGGAACGGCAGCGGGAATTGGCGTTACTTCTGTAAACGTTCCACGGCATTGAACAGGTGCACGCACGCAACACATCGTACAGAACGAGGCGCATAGGCAACTGCGTGAGGCGCAAAAATGTACCGCTCGCCTGTCGAGTGAGTATGGTGTATCCTGGTGTTCACTTCAAGGCGCCCGCCAGGGCCTCAGGGAAGCGCGCGACGCCGAGACCGACCGCGTACCAGAGGAACAGCTGTTTTGTTGTTGTTGTTGTTTTTTTACAGCAGATCTGTTATGCACGAGGTTTGCAGGGAGTTCGTAGAAAGAAAGTTATCATCATCATGAACCAGCACGTGCTCTCTTCGTCCTCTTCTGCTTCGCTCTCAGAACACGTGCGCCTATTTGTGCGGCGTGTGATGCAATCACTCTGATGGACGAGAGAACGAGCACAGAGAGAGAGAGGCAGAAAGAAATAGACATGGAGAGAAAGAGATAGAAAAAAATAAAGAAATTATTGAAGAAATAAATTCTCGGCGAGGCGAGATTCGAACCCGCGTAGCCACGATCCGAAGGCGAGCATCATACCCACTCGGCTATCCTGTTCTTTTCTCTTTCATGGTATTTATTCAACATAGGTATGGCACTTGATTGGGGCATGGCAGTTTCAATGCAGACAGAGAATTCATACGCTCATTCTGCTCGTATCGAGACACAATGACGAACACCTTTCACAAAGAATTCGGATTCACCTGTAGAGCGAACACATCGAATAACGGCCTTTTCTAATTATACACTAGAACGGCGGTAAAGATAAACACCTCACCAATGCAATATGCAATGCTGGCTGACTGTCTCATTTGCTTGTAATGAAGTGGACTGTTGAGGAAATTATTGGCTCTGCGTTTCTCTGCAACATGCGCGCAAGCTAGCAGAGGATAGCCTTCTATAATGCAGTATACTACAACAAGGGAGGGGGGGAGAAGGGATGTGAGGGTGAGGCGGAGCGAAAGGAGGAGGGGAGAACTAGTATCTAGAGAGACAGAGATAGAGAAAGAAAGATAGAAAGAAAGAGAAGGAGGAGAGAAAAATAGAAGGCGAGAGAACCACAGTGAGAGAAACATAGACAAAGAAAGAATATGAAAAGAAGAAAGAGGAAAATAAAGAGAAAGAACGAGAGAAAAATATAGAAAAATAGAGAAAGAATTATACCGAAATCTCTTCGCTGACTACGAACATGGGGACTTTACTAAGTTGCAAATGGGTATCCTGGACATTATTTTCTACTCATACTGAAATATTGAACCAGCACTCATTAAACGCTTAGTATTGTTCCTTTCCATGCAGTTTCCTGTGCGAGAAGTTAAATTGTAATGGTGCATGTCAGGAGATTTCTATTTGAATATCTGAAGCGCAGTATCTGGACTGCGCATTTGATGACCGACGAGGAGTGACACTTTTGTTGGACTTGTAATAGACGAACACGAAAGTCGCAGTTGTATATTCCACGAGAGATCGAACACGCATGTCCTGTCGATATTTTTGTTTTGTCTGGGTTGTTTATATGTTATGCGGTCACATTCAAAGTGCACGGAACCGGAAATTTTTTTTCCGAAAAACGCTACGAGTGCGAGAAAAATATGTTTGAAGGGGCGGCGCGTGCGTCTTATTTTTGATCATCGCAATATTTTTGATTTCGCGGCCGAACTTAATGCGAGCTCCAAACGTTGCGTCGAAATTTTTTGTGCTGGTTTTAACAGGCAATACTGTGAACTACATCCATGCTTTTTTTATGTTGTCCTCCAAAGGGAAAAAATGTGAAAAAAATGGCAAACACGGCGAAAATCGAAAATGTTTGCTAAGTTTGATGCGTCTTCGCCCGTTTGCAATTTTACACAGAAACTTCAAAAATGTGTCACATATAGAAAAATGCCTTTGAAATATTTCTGCGAAAGATCGCTTTCCTACAAGCAGCGTAAAAAGAAAAAAAAATAGTTTAAAAGGAAGTTCTTTCAAAAAAGCCCATTTTCAAAAAACAAAATAAAAAAAACCCCGGTCTCAATTTTGACGAAAGCTTTTTATCAAAGAGCGCTTATGTCAGTCAATGCACGGTTTCAATATCATGTGTCCTCATTTGCTTTGTTAACGAGATATAACGGGGCAAAGTGACCCTTGCTGTGTGTTCTCACTTCAGTGCCTTTGATGGTTGTTATCGGCTTGCATTGTGCGTAAATCTACAGTCCTAATTATTTTGCTGCAGCGAAACTTCACTCTGGTGGCCTGTCTTCAGGAAAAATGTATTCTCAGATTTTATTTGTGTCTAGCGTGTGCGAGGGTGGCTGCTTCCGCTCTTTAAAGGACTACGCGTACACAGTTTGCAGCCTGCAACCTCGCCTACAAGCATCAGAAGAAAGGTGGACGAACCTGTCCAACATATTAATCGCGTCATATTCCTCAAGAAATACTTGGTCTACCTCATCGCGGTTCTCAGATTTAGACAGGTTTTCCATAAGACGCGTAAGGCAATGCCAGCAGACATCTGTCGCGAATATCCGCAGTTTGCAGCCTGCAACCTCAACTTACCCCGCCACTATTCGCTAATCAGGAGCACGCGAGACAGCGCGAGCACATGCTCTAGGTGACTTTGCCAAAACTGGCCTTGTCATCAAACTCGCCATCAAATTCGGCCGCGAAATCCAAAAATTTTGCGGTGAGCAAAAACAAAACGCCCGCGCCGCCACCTTCAAATATTTTTTTTCTCACGCTCGGAGCGTTTTTCTGAAGTAAATTTTTTCGGTTCCGTGCACTTTGAATGTGCCCGTATAACGTATAAAAAACCCAGACAAAACAAAAATATCGATCGGACATGCATGTTCGACCTCTCGTGGAATCACCCAGTTAGACGTGTCTGCAGTATGGCCGGTGGTCTCAAAGAAATTCGTCTAGGATCGTTTATTTACAGCCCTTTTATCTACACATCCCCTGCTGTCGGCAATGTCAAATTCGTATAAGATATGTAGCTAGATGTGAGCTTTAAACTGTTCACTTTAGTTCGCCTCACTATATTTTGATTACAAAAGTCAATTGTAACGTTAATGTAACGACACGTTCCAATTTTCGAAATGTAACTGTAACGAGTACCTTCCGCAATGAGGGAACTTGTAACGGGAAATCGTTCCAAGATTGGGAAGGAACGAGGAACGAGCTTTCGTTACTGTTTTAGAGGAACGTGTACAACACAGCACACGCCCACACATACACGCACACACACACACACAGACACACACACACACTCCAAAGCTATCAATTCAATATATACGATAGGGCATATAATTTTGCACGTACCAACGAGGACCTACACAAGTGTAATAATAATAATGCGTCCATGCAGGCGCTCGTTGGTACTTGCTGCGGCTTTATATGGGAAAGGCTCCGGCACCGAAGCTTCCACATGTATTGGTGTGCAGTGGCGTAGCCAGGGGGGTGGCACACCAGTCCCGTGCCCCCCCCCCCCCCCCCCCCTTACCCGAAATTATTTTTCGCCATGGCATGTAGAGCGAAAAAGGACCATTTCAAGGAGGTGCCTCCTCCGAAATCAAGGTGGTGCCCCCCCCCCCCCCCCCCAAAAAAAAATATATCTGGCTACGCCCTTGTTCGTGTGCCAACACAAAGTGCACTCGGTATTCGCCTCGAGATCTTTGAGTGGCGCCCTCTCGCGTGTGACGTCAAGGAGAGGACTCGGATGCAGCTCTTAGCGCGCGCGTTCGCTACGTGATATCGCGCTCGAGTTATTGAAACATTGGTGGGCGAGTTGATAAAGCAATTTGTAGTGAATTTTCAAGCAAAATACCCATCGAAATCGAGCGGAGTTGCCGTCAGGAGCACGTTCTGTGTCGATTGCTCCTGTTGTCGTCTGCTAGCCATCCATGTGTACATCTGCTTCTATGGTGAATTTTTCTTTTCGCGACTGTTCTATGGCCGTGGCGCGCTCAAAATGACTTTCCTGCCCGTTTTCGATAACTGACTTCAGCGTTCGGGCTTCAGCTTCCATGTCAGCGTTAAAGCGCAATTACCGCGTGCTGCGCGTGTTCGGTTGGCAAGCCTGCTCCTTCGATTCAAATGATATGTTCGGAGCATGACAAACGACGTGTGATGTCATTCAAATAAATTAAGCGGCGTTACCGGCAACAACATTTGATTAAATACACATTTTTAGCAGCTGCTGTGTAAGCGCGTCGTAAGTACTTTAAATTGAAACACGAAATAAACAGGGTGAGTCTAAAGGGGATGCACGACGGGGATATGAAATATCGGTAGGTTGTCTGGGGTGATTTTATTTTGTTTTTGTTCTATTTTTTTGCAACATATTTTAATCCTTACGTTAATAAATCGACGTTTGTTCACTCGTTCACGGTGGTCTGAAAATATGCTGAACAGAATTAGTGTAATCATACTAACGTTGATAAATATAAAGCTTTCGCATCGAAAGATGTATATTTGCAATAAAATACTGTAAATCAGTCTCAACGGTCGACTCCTGATGTGGCTTGGTGCGATCACTGTACTAAAGAGACTCGAGTTCCTTATGCATTTGCCTAAGTTGACTCGAAGGCGAAAGCCATCTTTTTCTTGAGTCGATGTATTGTTTCTTCGCCGCCCCCCCTCCGAATGCTTTCTGGACGTGACATGGTTTTGCATTGAAGCTTTCTACTCATCACCTGGTTTTTCATCGCCTCCGAGATCGGCCCACCAATCACGGAGGCAATGCAAAGCGACGATGTCATGTGATGACGTAATCATGTGACATGACGTTGTGACGTCACAAATTTTGTCGGTCTGGGATGTCATGATGACGTGATCATGTGATGAATTTTCGCATCACTCGTGTTGACGCTGGCGACGCGGGACGCCGACGGTCAATTTTCGCAATTTATGTGGAATCTAAGGCTCCCACCTTAAAATATTCAATCTTGTTACAGCGCGGTAAAGAATCACAATTATTAGCCACAGGGGCCAAAAGAATAGTGGGAAAGAGCTCTCTTTCTCCTCTTCCTGGACACATTCGCCGATTTTTCCTAATGTTTACGAAGCTGTACTATCGGTGTCAAGTGAAACGCGAACACTGCAGCGGATCGCCTTGCCCAAGCATTAGAAATATAGTGCGCGCCATCCTGTCATTGCCATTGGCAGGCTCGCACAGTCGAGTAGGCAGCACTGCGCGATCGAAAACATGAATGCGGCTCATGAACGTATCTATCTCTAATCATGAGTCCAACTGTACCACGCGCACCACTGCTGGCGTTTCATTCCGAGCGATCTTATTTGCATCCAGCTCGCCCAATCTATGCTAGTGGTCCGCAATAACCCGCTGGTCGATGAACTTATCGATTTCATTTTGTCGGCTGTCGTGTCTGCACAAGTCCACATGACTACAATTGAGAGTGGAGCGTGAATTTTCGTTCATCTCAATTAAGTAGATCTGTTTACACAACGCTTATTTTTGCGAATAAGCCGCAAAATTGATCGCGCTGCGATTTCAAAGCAGCGCAGACTCTCTTTAACTCACTTGGCGGGGGCGTTCGCGCTTTCACGTAAGCTATTTCAACGCCATCCAGCCAAGTGAGCGACGCTACGAACTCGGGGGGCATGAACCTGATCGCGATGGCTGTCGGTATACAGAAGATATGTTAAATGTTAACGTTTCTTAAACTCATGTAATGCTAGCAGTCATCTCAAGAAATACCATAAGAAGAAAATGCAGCTAGTAGTCGAGGAACGCCGTGCGACGCGAGCGAACTATAACGAAAATGCTGCTGTTTTAGCCAGAGCGTAGCAGACGACAAAAGCCGAATCCCCGCCCTTGCGTCACCGGAGCGCCGTTCGCAGCGCCGCCATCGGTCGCACACGAGGCGAATAGTGCCATACGTACGACTCGAGAAGCCGACGGCGTACAATTCCTCCCTTCTTCACCTTATTCTCATGATCAACAGTGCTCGTTACCGCAATCAATTTTCTGCGCAAGAAAGGTGTCCATAAAAAATAATTAACTCGCTCGGAGACTACTTCGCTGACGATAAGCTGAACAGTCCCAAAAAGTGTAAATTAGATTACATCTACCATTAACATCATGGGGCAAACTCACAATGCTTCGTGCTTTCACAGCGAAAGCTGTTATGAGATCACAAGGGTCGTTTCAGCGCCGTAGTTGTCCCCCGCCACCACCGCCGCCGGTATCCGTAACCAATATCGCAAGAGATAAGAAAAAACTAAATAAATAAAAAACACCAATGACACAATGCGAATCGAACCCGGGTCCTGTGCGTGGCCGCCGAGCACTCTACCACTTAGCTACGCCGCTGCTTGAAACTGCGGTGCAAACTGACCCTATGCAGGCTTCATGTCGGGTAAGGAATCGCGTTAACGTGTGTTGTAGAGCGTTTTAGAACAGCAAAGTAAGAACCAGGCGTCACACATTGCGAATTGCGTAACGAGTGGGTCGTTCAATGCTCCAACCCATTACAAAAGCCACAGGCATAATTCTTCGTTGTCGTCAGCCACAGCATCAACAAAGTGCACATAATGCATTACAAGAGTGTAGCGGGTACCGCGCTTTTCCGAAGAATGACGAATAATGGCATAGTAGACGCTTCCCCACTACACAAAAATTATGATGATTTATGGCGTAGTGGGTACCATGCAAGTGCGCTTGTAGTAGTAGCCCCAAGAGTGTTTAAAAAAGGCCCTAGAAAGCCGCTCTCCCAGCTTTCGCTGTGGCTGTGCTGCACGTTCCGCGCAGGCCTGGCGTTTTTTTTTTTTTTTCGTTTTTTTTTTTTTTCATTGGTTGCAACCAGGTTCGCTAATATGTCCAGCAGTAGGACTCACCGAATGCCTATGTTTAATGCCTATTTAATTAAGCTGTAACCTACATTTCTCATTTATTTTGAAAAGAAGGTCCCATTGCAGTCTCTGACTTCGGGACCTCCTTCTGTATATTATCACAATATAACCTTTGTACTAATTACAATAAATTTGATTCTGATTCTGATTCTCGTACGCTTTTAGCGTAAGACATTTTCCTGAATACGCACTCTGGGTCATAAACCGAACCTGACATATTTACAGGACTACGTCCCATACATCTTTTTAGGCACTGAGTGTGTGATGCGCGTGCTCAGAAACTACACAGATCAGTGAAGTGTCAAATAATTTTGCCTTCTGAAAGAAGTAAACACCTCTTTCACTCAGCGCTTCCCTCTTTCTTTTTTCTGTTTTTCTTTTTTTTTAATCCCGTCTCTCCCCCTACATTCACCGCAGCCCCCCAAGGGCATAAATGTGAATAAAGACGTGTCAACAACAACTCAGATGCTTTTAGAACCAGTGCACTTATAACAGCGAAAGCTGTTATGAGATCACAAGGGTCGTTTCTGCGCCGTAGTTGTCCGCCGCCGCCGCGCTGGTGTCCGTAACCAATATCGCACGAAATAAGAAAAAAACTAAATAAATAAAAAAACACCTATAACAGAGCAGGAATCGAACCCAGGACATCTGCGTGGCAGCCCAGCACTCTACCACTGAGCTCCGCCGCCGCCTGAAACTGTGGTGCAAACTGACGCTATGCAGGCTACATGTCGGGTGAGGAATCGCGTTAACGTGTATTGTAAACAGTAAAGTAAGAACCAGGCGTCACACAAAGCGAATTGCGTAGCGAGTGGGTCGTTCAATGCTCCAGCCCATTACAAAAGCCTCAGGCATAATTCTTCATCGTCGTCAGCCACAGCCTCAACAAAGTGCACATAATGCGTTACAAGAGTGTAGCGGGTACCGCGCTTTTCTGAAGAATGACGAATAATGGCATAGTAGACGCTTCCCCACTACACAAAATTATGATGATTTATGGCGTAGTGGGTACCATGCAAGTGCGCTGGTATTAGTTGCCCCAAGAGTGTTTGAAAAAGGCTCTACACTGTAAACCGTTTCACACCCTTAAGGGTGGATTTTCGATAAAACACCCATCGGACACCCTTTTTTTTTGCCAAGCTTATCCAAATAGGTGGAATTTCACGTAAACCACCCCTTTGTGCACACTTTTTTCATTTCTGGGTGTACTATAGGTGTATGATCACAAATTACACCCTAGGGTGTATGTTCACGAATTTCACCCAAGGGTGTTTCTTTGAATGTTACACCTATCGTTTTTTTTTTTTTTAGAAGCATCAATACGTATCACATGCCAACGGATACAATCAAACCGCATACCAACTCTTCGGTGAAAAGATTGATGTTTCGGCTTTTGTTTTCATTTCACTTTTACAGCGAAAGCTGTTATGAGATCACAACAAGGGTCGTTTCTGCGCCGTAGTTGTCCGCCGCTGCCGCCGCCGGTGTCCGTAACCAATATCGCACGAAATAAGAAAAAAACTAAATAAATAAAAAACACCTATGACCGAATGGGATTCGAACCCGGGTCTTCTGCGTGGCAGCCCAGCACTCTACCACTGAGCTACGCCGCTGCTTGAAACTGCGGTGCAAACTGACCCTAGGCAGGCTTCATGTCGGGTAAGGAATCGCGTTAACGTGTGTTGTTAAGCGTTTTAGAACAGTAAAGTAAGAACTAGGCGTCACACAAATCGAATTGCGTAACGAGTATGTCGTTCAATGCTCTAACCCATTACAAAAGCCTGAGGCAAACTTCTTCATCGTCGTCAGCCACAGCATCAAAGTGCACATAATGCGTTACAAGAGTGTAGCGGGTACTGCGCTTTTCTCAAGAATGAAGAATAATGGCATAGTAGACGCTTCCCCACTACACAAAAATTATGGTGATTTATGGCGTAGTGGGTATCATGCAAGTGCGGTTGTTGTAGTTGCCCCAAGAATGTTTAAGAAAGGCCCTAGAAAGGCCGCTCTCCCAGCTTTCGCTGTGGCTGTGCTGCGAGTTCCGTGCAGGCCTGGCGATTTTTAAATGCGAATGCATTTCATAGTCGGGCTATGTCAGGCATCCGGCGTTGGCGTTGTGCGGCGTTGGCGTTGTGCGGCGTTGTCCGCGGAGGAGGAGGAGGAGGATAGGTTGAGGAGGTGTGCGCGCCGACAGGTGTTAGATGTGAAGCATCTTATGGCGAAGCTTAATCCGGTGGTGGTGGTGTGCGGCGTGACCACCCTTACTGCGCATGCGCAAACCCTTTCAAAAAAATAAAAATAAAAAACCTCCTCTTTCCCTCTCTCTCCTCTAGGCATCCCTCCCCGCGGCAACCACACCCTCACTGCGCATGCGCCTCCCCTCCTCTCTCCCCTGCTACGCTCCCCCCTCTCTCCTCTAGGCATCCCTGCCCGCGCCGTCCACACTCCCACTGCGCATGCGCGTCCCACCTCTCTTCTCCTCTCCTACGCTCCCCCCTCTCTTCTCTAGGCATCTCTGCCCGCAGCGTCCACACTCCCACTGCGCATGCGCCCCCCCCTCTCTCTCTCTCCTCTCCTACGCTCCCCCCCCCCCTCTACCTCTCTCGCCTCGCGACGCCGACACAGGCAGCGTCTGCTAGCGAGTTTCTTGGTTGAAAAAACCGACTGCTCGCGCTGCACAACCGTTCACTGGCCACCCCGTATATATGGCAATGAATCTTGACCTCCAAGGTGGTGCCGGTTGGAGATTTCTCCTGTGCGTTGTTGAACAATACAAATTCGCAGCGTGCGCGTTAACTAAAAGCGGACTGCGGCGGAGCTCGGCGGAGCTATATATGAAAAAAAATTTAAAAAAAAATAAATAAAAAAAATAAAAAAAACAAGAAAAAGCAAAAAAAAAGGCGCTGCGCCTTGCTCCCGACCGGGCTGCAGAAATCAGGCGCCTTTTCCTTCTTTGAACCACAACTACCATATATAAATGGAGTGAAGCGCGCGCGAAATGCATTCGCATTTCCTCACGATTCTCTTCGGGGAGGTGGGCGCATTTTTTTTTATTCGCCGACATATACCGCGCTATATACCACATTTAATGTACCACTCTCTTGTTTGCATTATTCACAAGATTCCTGACACATTCAACGGCTTCATGGGTTGACTTTGTGTGATTCATACTAAAAAAGTATTTTGCAGCCCCTCGTAACCATTCATCATTCTCACTGAAAGGATGGTAAAAGAGATGGTGTTGCGCTTAAACATATGAAACGATTACACACTGTTTTCGACAGGTCATCATGCGCGTTTTCTAATTTGAAATCACAATGAGCTTTTCTTTTAGAACACCTATTTTATCTACAGTGGGGTCACATATTCCTGTACATTGAAGTATTTCACATATATTCACAAGTCGCTGATTTTATCAGTGAGTTATATTTAAACTTATGATCACGGATCAGCTCAAAGTGACAGTATGCAGCGTACGTATTACCATGAAACTAGGCATGTTTACACTGAACTGTCTGAGCTCACTCTGCTGCAGCTGCTGTACACGCATGGCACGTCGCAGCACAGTTTAGGCGCACACCCGCTAAGCACCTCAAGTGAACTTCTCCAATGGGACGCATCACTCTGCGGGCGCTTTATTTTTTATTTTATTTTTTTTTTATTTTTTTTGGTCGAGGAACCCTCGTGGGTCGTACATTGTCCGCGTGAGCGATCACAGACGACACTAGTACAATGTACCCGTGCCACAAGAAGGAGGAACCGCAGTTGACTTGTGGCATTGTGATTGACAGGTTCATGATTTCTTCAATAAAACGTCCTGTTGGGCGAGTTGGTGATGTATCATAGACGGCATCTTTAGCGCAAACGTAGAAAAGAAAGGCGTACTAAGAAGAGAAGAACACAGTGCACAGGGCGAGCGCTAAACATCAACTGATTTTATTTCTGTAAAATACCACGGAAAGACCCCCCGCGCATGCGTGTCGCCGGTGCGTCACTAATCAAACATCGCATCAAACAATCTATACTCGCTATTGTATAAACATACCGAAGTGTCACTAATACATTCCGTGCCTTTGCTCCTAATATGATATGCTTCCAGTAGCTCTCTCCCTAAGGTATCCGCGCCTCTACCCAGGATCTTAATCTCGTGCAGCCGCGGTGCACATGCGCAGGCCGCGCAATGGACCGGCAAATGCGCATTACTTTTATTCTTCAATGACAATTCATGTTCCCGAGCACGGTCGTTCACACATCTCCCCGTTTGACCTATGTAGGTCTTTCCACACGTTAGTGGTATGGCATATACAACGCCGACTGCTTACTTAACGTCGGGCGTGGCATGTTTCTTCTGGCATCCATGCGTTTCTTTTTCTTTGCACACGCGTGCGCAGAGGCCACCCAGCTTCCGAGGAGCGGAGAGCACGACGGGCACGCCGTGTTTGGTGGCAACCTTCTTAAGGTTGTGGGACAACCTGTCAATGTATGGTACCACTTCAGGTCCCCGCCTCACTCGTGCGTCACTGGCGATTTGCGGCTTCATGCCTCTCATCTTCTTCAGTATCGTCTGGGAGACCGCACCAAGGACCGTGCACGGGTAACTGGCTGCCCGCAGCCTCTCCAATTGCATATCAAAGCTTGCCTGCATAGTGTGCACGCACGACTTCACAAGAGCCGATTCCAGGCAAAGTTTCGCGATACCTCTCTTGATTAACTTGGAGTGTGCCGAATCGTAAGGCAATAAGTCTTTCTGGGCTCGTGGGTTGTACTGCCAACGTACGTGATCCTTTGTGTGACGTAACCTCAAATCTAAAAACTGGATGGATCCATCTGATGGAAGTTCATGGGTAAAGGTTAAACCTTGACCATGTTGGTGAAAAGTGGTTAGAATGTAGTCAACGCTCTGGCGCAAGGAACGTTTGGTGCTAGTCTTTAAAATGATTAAAAAATCATCGACATATCCAAAACCTTTCAGGAAAACCTGGTCGTCAAGTACACTAAAAACCTATTGTTAGCGAACGTGGTTCGTGGCAGCAGCTCGTTAGCCAGTTTTTGCAGAAGCAGCTAAGCTCATTACTCGTCAATGACCAGTTTAAAACAAAAAGTTCTAAAGATATCATTGCCTTCATACAGAGTGGGGATTCGATTGGTCACTGTTTTTCAATAGACGTGGAACATTTGTTCTACTCCGTGCCCCAAAGAGAAGTGCTTGCATCTGTTCAGGGTTGTATAGATTATAATGGTGTGGTCCAGTTTCAGCATTCAGCAGGCATGTCTGTGCACAATTTTATGTGTTTATTACAATTTTACCTCAAGTATACGTTTGTCTCTTTTAATGGAACGCTTAATGTACAACGCCAAGGTGTCTGTATTGGCTCTTGCGTGGCACCTGTGCTATGCGACATTTTTCTGGCTGCATTTGATAACAAGGTTTTTAGTGTACTTGACGACCAGGTTTTCCTGAAAGGTTTTAGATATGTCGATGATTTTTTAATCATTTTAAAGACTAGCACCAAACGTTCCTTGCGCCAGAGCGTTGACCACATTCTAACCACTTTTCACCAACATGGTCAAGGTTTAACCTTTACCCATGAACTTCCATCAGATGGATCCATCCAGTTTTTAGATTTGAGGTTACGTCACACAAAGGATCACGTATGTTGGCAGTACAACCCACGAGCCCAAAAAGACTTATTGCCTTACGATTCGGCACACTCCAAGTTAATCAAGAGAGGTATCGCGAAACTTTGCCTGGAATCGGCTCTTGTGAAGTCGTGCGTGCACACTATGCAGGCAAGCTTTGATATGCAATTGGAGAGGCTGCGGGCAGCCAGTTACCCGTGCACGGTCCTTGGTGCGGTCTCCCAGACGATACTGAAGAAGATGAGAGGCATGAAGCCGCAAATCGCCAGCGACGCACGAGTGAGGCGGGGACCTGAAGTGGTATCATACATTCACAGGTTGTCCCACAACCTTAAGAAGGTTGCCACCAAACACGGCGTGCCCGTCGTGCTCTCCTCTCCTCGGAAGCTGGGTGGCCTCTGCGCACGCGTGTGCAAAGAAAAAGAAAAGCATGGATGCCAGAAGAAACATGCCACGCCATACGTTAAGTGCGCAGTCGGCGTTGTATATGCCATACCACTAGCGTGTGGAAAGACCTACATAGGTCAAACGGGGAGATGTGTGAACGACCGTGCTCGGGAACATGAATTGTCATTGAAGAATAAAAGTAATGCGCATTTGCCGGTCCATTGCGCGGCCTGCGCATGTGCACCGCGGCTGCACGAGATTAAGATCCTGGGTAGAGGCGCGGATACCTTAGGGAGAGAGCTACTGGAAGCATATCATATTAGGAGCAAAGGCACGGAATGTATTAGTGACACATCGGTATTTTTATACAATAGCTTTCGGTTTCAGACTAGGGGCAACTGCGCGTCAAGATCATCATCAACAGGCGACCTTTCAATCTGTTGTTGACATGTCGTGTTTGCGTTTGCTGCATGCTAACGGTGGCAGATTGTTCATCGATTCACCTGCTTTCTTTTGGATGTGTACTTCGACGGCTTCCACGGTGACGTAGTTCACGCATACAAAAGATATAGTGCGTGTCACTGCAATCTCCGAATCCGTAGTGGATCGGCAAGTACGGAACAACGACTTCGGTGCGGCGCAGTGCGTCTCGTCTGTCAACGGCTTCCGTTGAAGCTAGTGCTCGCCGCAAGCTGAGTGCTTCCGATCAAGCATTCAACGAAGTGTACGCTGGGAGCCACACGGAGAGCGCTTTTGGATTTGGTCCTATTACTGAAAAGGTAAGCTTTCCTGCTTGCGAGCAACGAAGCGCTACAAGTGCGTGCCTGCCAACTCTCCCGATTTGCCCGCGGGACTCCTGAATTTCGGCGAACTATGGTAGTACAGGCGCAGCGATTAGTCTCCCGAAATATAGCCTTCTCTACGTATTTTCCTTCCTTCCTTCCTTCCTTCTCTACGTATACGTAAAGAAAATAACGATGACAAATGAGAGAGGTTCTAAAATTTTTGAACGTTGTTCTATGGTGTTCGCCATGCATGGTACTTTGCTGTCGTGCGAGCGGCGACCAGAATCAGATAAAGCTGCATCGCCGCGCCGTTTAACGTCTGACGAGACATCGCAGCGCGCGTGCGCGTCCTTTCACGCTCGTAGCCATGTCTTTTTACGAGCTTGCAGCAGGCTAGGTGATTACATGTAGCGTTTTCCGGTAGGGGTCGCTTTCTTTGTTCAGTCCATCACGCGCAAAGTTCGCCGGTTGCACGTTGGCAGTGAGTAGTACACCGCTCGCTTCGCATTTATCGACAGATCACGCGTAGCAGCCGGACCTTGTCTGGTAATCGTATGCTAGTAAAGTGAAGCATGTTTTCGGCTCGACGTCTGTTCGTTTTTGGTGCCCTCGTTCGCATTTCAGAATGATTAAAAAAAAAAACACGCACAGAAGGGAACTAATTCTGCATATGTGGCACCGGTTTGTCACTGAGACAAGATATGTTATCTTATAAATCGTGAAAGTGAGCACCGCGCGCTTCGCGCCCACCGTGCCCCCGTCGAACTGAGCACGTAACAGATTGAACAGAGAAAGCGACCCCTACCGCAAAACGCTGCATTTATTCAGCTATTGCGCTGCAAGCGCGTACGAAGACATCGCTGCGAGCGTGAAAGGACGCGCACGCGCACTGCGATGTTTCGGCAGACGACGTCAGACGGCGCGGTGATGCAGTTTTATGTGATTGTGGTCGCCAGTCGCGCGTCCCGACTTATTTTGCCGACGGGTGTACTGTCGGCAGCAAAAGTTTGCGGGATCTCCGGCGCGTGGCGGAGCGGCGGAAAACTGCATTGCTGCGCCGCCTACCGTGACGCGGCATGGAGTTGAGGTTATCTGCCACGGCTTCCGAGATTAGATCCAGCAACGGCGCATTGTCTAAACGCGCCGTTGCCCATCGCCGGCCGCGGACGATAGCCTCAACACCACGCCGCGTCACGATAGGCGGCGCAGCAATGCAGTTTTCCGCCGCTCCGCCACGCGCTGGAGATCCCGTAAACTTTTGCTGCCGACGAGTACGTACTAAGATTAGGAAGGGGCTACTCGCTGTCAGGTGAACACGGCAAACTATGTCCCTTCATTGCACGCGCCGTATAATTGCGTGTACCAGTACGATCGCTGACGTCTCAGAACTTGACTGGACATCATTACTAGCTGTATGTAAGGTTACTGCATTCCTCAAAAAGCAATAACGAAAAGCAGCCAAGCAACAGCATCCGCGTACGCAGGGTTCCCCTTCTGTGGGGGCGAAGGTTCGTCGCAGCGCCCCCCCGCCCCTACCTATTATGTCAATTTATAGGGCCGGCTTCGCACCCGCCCCCCCCCCACCCACCCCTCTCCCTTTCGCCTTTGAGGTCGCCCCAGATTGAAAGGTATGCAAGTGTGTTGCACGAGAATCCAGGGTCCGAGCTAGTTGGTAAAGCGACATGCTGAAACTGATAAGTGCACCAAGACAAGGTAAACGAAAACGAACTCACAGAGAGCTACTTCCTACTGATATTTATTGCAAAACGAAGACGCCACATATGTGGTTTTCTTCGCTCATCACATGGTAAAACGCATGCTTGAGAACACATGATATTGAAGAGTTTTTCTGATGCATGTAGCCTTGTTTATTTCTCAAAGATAAAAAATGTTAACATTCGCACAAATGCAGGGCGACGAAGCAAAAATCTCTTGATATCATACAGGAATAGTTTTTGACCAAGCACACGAATATGCTATCGAAGGCAAAAGTGACTATGAAATAATGGTGACATGAAATTAATGTGGGTTTCAAAGTATCAGCCAGCACAAATGAATAGGAATGAAGCAACAAGGAATGGGACCTGAAAACGGTGTGCGTCAAGAGGTAAAACCTAACTGAAAAAAAAAAAGGGGAGGTCGTCAGAAGATAACAACGAAATCCATTGGTTTTGAAAAAACGCAAACACTTTCTTCGAGAGCGACATTAGAGCGCTCGGTCAAAAAACTTTTCCTGCATGATAGCAAGAGATCTTAGCTTTGTCATCCTGGTTCCGTGCAAATGTTAAGATTTAGAATATTTAGCGAAATAAGCTAGACTAAAAAAATTGCAAAAATTTTTCAGTGTCCTCTGTTCTGAGGCATGGGATGTTAACACATCATAGCAAAAAAACTACACATATGGCGTGTTAATTTTACAGTACCAGTTGGAAGTACCACTCTTTGTGTTTGTTTTCGTTGTCCTTTTCTTGATGCGCTTACCGTTTTCAGTCCGCAAGTGTGTCTTTCAGGCCTCTCATGTGCTGCTGTGTTAATTATGACACTTTTATTTGCTTCATTCATGTCGATATTGAGTTACCAACTCGCCCAGGCCACCACTTAATATATCGCCTTCCTCATGTGACTGTCTCCGACTTAGTGCGCGTCCTTGTTTTTGCAGTGCACTAATCACGTGTTTATTTGCCAGTAGCTTGCAGCCACATTTGCTAAGAGCATGGGCTGTCTCCTGTTTTCAGGTGCCATCTTTGAATTTGAATCGTTTAAGTAGTAGTGACACGATTTCGAGCCATCGCAAAACGGACATTTATCGTTTCCTTGTTATGCAGTGTTAACACTCCTCCACACCGGAGTCAGACACCACGTATCAAATATTTTACTGAAATACAAATAGACGCGAACCTTCGAGGAACAAAATTAAAGACAGAACAGAAAGGACGTCAGTCACACGTGGAAGCGTCAGTCAGCGCTCCCACGTTTAAATGCTCATATATACCCTACAAAGTGGACGGGGGGGTTGACCGTCACTGATGCTCAGTGGTAGAGCATCGGACGCGTTATTCGAAGGTCGCAGGTTCGGTCCCTGCCGGTGGCAAGTTATCTTTTCGTCCACTTTTCTTTGTTCACATGTCCATTACAATTACTTCTAATAACATCCCCTATAATTTCCTTGATATCAATGTCTGTTAGTTCTAATTAATATCGTGTTTAACAAAGCAAACGAGCCCTTAAGTTTACACTTCTCTCCTTCATTCATAGCGAGGGTCCCGTTCTGGAAGACTTGATGTCTTCAGGCAGTACGCGAGGGGTTATTAGTCAGCTGCCAGCTCGTAATAAGATCACGTGCTACGTGACGCCAACAGGCAAAAAAGAGTGTTCCACACTCGCCGTAATGGCAACAGGCGGCGCTGACTGACGCTCCCACGTTTAAATGCACATATATACCCTACAGAGTGGGACAGTGGGATGACCCCCACCGTAGCTCAGTCGTAGAGCACCGGACGCGTTATTCGAAGGTCACAAGTTCGGTCTCTGCCGGTGGCAAATTATCTTTTCATCCACTTTGCTTTCTTCACATTTACAATACAATTACTTCTAATAACATCCCCTATAATTTCCTTGGCATCAATGTCTCTAGTTCTAAATAATATTGTCTGTTACATGGATATTTTCAGGAATTGAAAAAAATATAGTATTTATCTGCCGAAGTCACTGCATCGAAACAGCTGCTCATTAATGCACTCGAAGCAGAATAAAATTAGCATGTCTTATAGATTTTTGACAACAGTGAGCCTCACTTGTGGCCTCGTAAGTGAAGTAATCGTTTTTTGACCAATAAGCAACCTGTGATAGACTGATTATAAAATGATCCAGTATACCTTATTTATGTAACTGGAGTAGACGGCTACAGGTGAGCTTCAACAAATACACTGTGCTGTGTTTCCAGCAGCAGTGGTCATTGTATAAGCGCTATTTATCGGCTCACAAGCGCTATTTATCGGCTCACTTGGTCATTCGTGCATATGGGAAATCTCCCTAAAGAGGGAGGGGAGTGCTTGCTTGGGGTTTTACGCTAGTGCAAGTTTCATTTAGTAGATTGAACATCTGTTCTGTGTACATGTCTACGAAAGGATCCTTCAAGGTAAATGATGAATAATGCTACTCTTCTGTCTGAATTGTTGACATGGTTTATATTTTGTTTATCACCCATTGTAGTGGCTTACTGGTTATGGCGTTCTAAGCTAAGCAAGAAATCTTGGTATAAAGGCTGAAAATTGAGTATCCTGGTACATTTCAAACTTTTTGAGAGGTGCATGATATGATTGGAGTAGCATTTTCTTTCCCCACCATGTATCTTTGCTTACATATTGAGTAAGCCATGGTGTAGACTAAAATGTAAAAATGCTTGCGTACGTAGATGTGCAGAGTAATAAATCCAAGTCGTGAAGTAGTACTAGAGCTTTCTATTATAGGGTACCTCATAATGAGATTCTGATTGTTCCCAATATTTTTAAATGTTTAGTTTAATGTTATGCATGTCTTGTATGCATACTGTTGAAAGGACAGCGCACTACATCGTCTTCGATGGACTGGGTGCTGACGATGCAGTGCACTCTTCATCACATCCCGAAAACTGCTGTTTCGGGTTTACGACCTCACTCAAAGGGTTGCAGCAGTGGTGGAAGCTCCTCGAAGGGTGCTGCAAATACCTTGTACATTTCTAGAACATTCCTCTGATGCGAAAGTTTCCATCTCAATGTATGTGACCTGCCTATTTATTTTCCCAAAACAAGCATCAGTTTGCCACAAGATTAACCGCGATACATGTAGAAAACTATACAGATGCATAATGTTAACAGCATTGCATGGTGAAGTGTAGACAGCCTACCTGTATGCTACTTAAGAGGGCGATTCACAAATAGTTTGTCATGAATGCAGCAGAAGGTTGTCTGTTCATTAAGCCTTCTATTTACCACAAAATCTATTGAAAGTGCCTCTTCTTGGGCACTGGTATGACCCTGCTTTTTAACAGTTCTAAGCCTGCTGCGCGAGCTATAATGCTTTACGTGTGCAGCTGTGGCATTCATATCTATTTACAGTACATGTTTAATGTTTGTTGCACTCTTGAAACGTAGGTCACAATCTCGGGATGATGTACAAAGTCAGTCATAAAGCTTTGCTCTGAAAGGGGATTTACCCGGTCTATTTCATTATTGCACCTACCGTTTCCAAAATAATATCAGTTTACTTGCCACTTTTTGCTCACAGCACATTAATCACAGAGCTTCCAGAAATTTTTGACGATAGGTGTGGCCACAACGAGACGTGAAAGCAGTGGTTTAATGACAGAGCGGACTATAGACCAGTACTAGGCTTTGTTGCGCTTTAAATATGCACACCAGCTTTTACAACTGTTCTGCAACCATGAAAGCAACTTCTACTGGATAGGCCTACTGTATGCACAAATGCAAACACGTAGCCTGAAAACACATGATGTATAAAAACCACATGCGAGTTCCTTCTATGCAGAAACTGTTTGCAGTTCCAAAACCTCTACTGTCAAATTTGAACAAGCGTCCCCCCTCCCACCCATAGTGGAAGATAATTGGACAAAATTTGGCGGGCGGCCTTTGCTCGGTCGCGAACCAAAATTCGAGATGGTGGCGGAAGAGCCTGTAAGAAAAATGCACACCTGTGCTCCTAATAAAATGCTTTATTAAATACGCATGAGTTTGCTGTATTCCCTGAACAGAAGGGAATCCTCGCGTTAAATTTCATGTGTTATGACAAGGGGGACATGACATAACACATGATATGTGTAATGTCATGTGTTATGACAAGACGTGCGAACTGTGGCGTATCAATGTGGAGATTGCGATGTGATTGCAATGTGATTGCAATTACGTCAGTATATTAGAGAAATAAGGCATGCTGCACTGCACTACTGTTCTTGCTGTTTGTATGCTTCACTGCACTGTACTTGTGAGTTGCATTGAAGCATGTTAAAACCAGTTCTTCATTTTAAAGTGCAAATAAAGGTTCTTTCGTTATATCTTGATACACATGCATTGGTCGTTAGTGCTCCATGCCATGCAATTCGCATCCTATTTGATGTCTTCTTTGGCCGCAAATGCGATGCCGCTCTGCGCACTCGAAGAAGGTCTCTGAACAGCCTACAATTTGTCTCTGAATCCTGTACGAGCTCTGTGTTTAATGAAGCTTGATTTCATTTTGCACTATGGATAACTGCGTGAACGTCGTGCTTTGTGAGTGTGATTACTTTGTATATTTTTGTATGTAACCCCCCCTGCTGTAATGCCCAATGGGGTGATGCAGGTATGCAATAAATAAATAACTATGTGACAACACATTTTGAGTCATGCCTTCATATTCAGCTACGATTACATTGTGTATATGAGGGCCATATATCCCTTGCGTCATATGCACCATAAAAACAGCGCTGGGGACCAGGATTTTCCCACTGTGGCAGGAGCCACTATGATTAGTCTAGTGGCCATAAAAGGACTAGAGCCCTTTAGCTCTAAAGGGTCAGCTTTCTAGCGCTTCCATGGGAGCCAACCGGGACAGGGGTACCGCTCAAATTATGGAATTTTTCGCATGGGCGTTGGGGCGTAATTGTGCATGAACACCCCTACACCCTTTTTGCCATATGGGTGTAATCTTGCTATTACACACCCATAGGTGTGAACAAGAATGTTCACACCCATGGGTGAAAATTTGGAAATACGCCCATTTTATAGGTGTAATCCTGCTTGTTACACCCATTTTGTGGGGTGTAGGGGTGTGAGTTATAGACACCATATTTCACCCATATGGGTGTAATATGGTTTACAGTGTAGAAAGGCCGCTTTCCCAGCTTTCGCTGTGGCTGTGCTGCGGTTCCGCGCAGGCCTGGCGGTTTATTTGTTTTTTTTTCTTCCTGATAGTGAAGCGCAATAAAAAAATGCGGTTCCAATGCACGTGTACGTACTGCTTTTAGAACGGCTCGAACACGGCGTTTTTTATTTTCGTCTGCGTTTTCTTTGTTTCTTTCAACAAGAGGCTCAGAAAACAGCTGAAATTACTTTCTGCGGAGCGGCCGTGCTGTGGGGATGCACGCGCCCCATTGTCTCGAAACCGACCTGACAGGACGTTCTCAACCACCTCAACCCCGGTGCGTGGCGCGCTACGTCACATTAAGGCCAAACCACGGTACGACCGCCCGTCCGCCCCCCGCTCCGTTTTTCGTGTTCCGTGCCTGTTTTCAGCCGGACTGGAGGCGGCAGCAACTTTTCGCTTCGGTCGGTCGGACGGAGCGGGCCCGCTCGCTTTCTCGGTCACTGAATGGCTGCAAAAAAAAAAACGGTGGCCTATGACGCCTGCTCGTCGTGAAACATGGCTCCTGGCTGAAGCGATGAAGCGGGTAGCGAGGCCTAATCGGCAGCCGCGCGCACAAGAAGCTTATTTTGGACGTTATTGTGATTACCACTAGAGCTAATAAAACTCCGCGGAGATATTCATGGAAAGGCAGCAAGCCAGCGCCGCCTTCCTGCCCTCATCAGTGGCTGCGATCGCCTACGGAACCCGACGGAGAGTGTTGTGCTTACGCGAGGCTCGGAGGCCGGCCGATTTCGTGTGTTTCGCGCCATCGTTCGCTTGGCTTTGGGAAATAGAATGTCATCATCTGCAGGTGTAATCTGCGTAGGACACATGCTCATCGTACACAAACGTCAAAAGTGTTCGATCGCCGCAAACAGCGTATGCGATTTGTATGTGCTCCGTGTTCGGGGTTCATTGCAGTGAAAAGCGTACGCTGGTGCTTTGGGTGAACGGCCAGTCCTGTGTGAAGTACAGAGTGATGACGCACTCAGTGGCGATAAGTTTTATTGCCTCTTTATCGCCGTCATTCGACATGTTCTGCTGCGTGTGTGCAGCTTTGCCGCTGGCGATGCGCTGTGGTGACCGCGTCGCGTCCGAAGTGCTCGATCGTGTCCACAGTTGACGAAGTTATCTCACGAAATACCAGTCGGGGTATCAGCCCGCCATGTGCTGCAGCGGTGCTAGACGCAAAAGTGTTCTTTGCGGTGTGTGTGTGCTCTGAAGTGTACCGTACATGTTCGCTGTCAGTGGAGTTTTCTTGTGTATCAGCCGTCTCGATGCAGAAACTCCATCAAACTTGAATTTGATGTTTAGCTCGCATATGGCTAGTTTCAAGTTCGTTATGCACTTTGAAAGTTCTGTTTTTATACAGCTCTGTATTTATATATGCCCGAGAATGCTGGAGTCATGAATGACAAGTTGAGGTAGCCTTCATGACTATCGTGTGGAAATAAAACGCACAGAAAATTTCAGATAAGGCAAGCCGTGATGCGAATGACTTCTTGGTGGTCCCCACCCTCAGAGACTGCTTATCAATATTTATGTGGAGGAAAAATGCTTCAATTCTCTACAAATTTCCATTTTATAATCTAACCAGCCCTGCCCAGATGGCGCGTCGAAAACGCACACGTGGCGCCCCCCAAACGAGTTGGCTTAAAAAGCCCTAGTAGGACAGGGCCAACAGGGCTTCTGGGCCACGTTTAAGCGCATACGGAACGTTGCGCGACATGTTATCGGCTGTGTCTCCTTTTGTGCCGTGTGCGTTTTTTCTGCGAAATTTACAGCACAGAACATCGAGTTTATGCGCATTGTCGAAGGCAACAGATCGGGAGCTGCGACTGGAGAGCGAACGAGCAGTGATGCCACCGGTTTTCTTGCAGTACGGCTTCGGCAGTGTCGTGTTCGCGAAAGGGTGCTTTCTCGACAGTGCGCTGCCGAAAGGACGCAAGCTCTGCACGGTAAACTATGTTTACTCTGTCGAGGAAACTGTGTGTGGTATCAACTCACATTCCCAAACTTCAGCCAAATGCCACTCGCAAGTCGAACAAGCATCGTACAACGGGAAAGTACAGGTAAGTGTTTGTTGGGAATTGCGCATGCAAAAGCTCGACCCATTCGGCTATCTGCACGTTATGTTGCCGCTTTAAATGATGATTATCTCAACATAACTGAGGATCCGTTCGGCGAAATGGCAGCTCATTTGAGCGATTATATCACTTATGTTATCGGCAGCTACAGCTTTCGTGTCGTGTTAACACGCAGGTGAGATGCCGTTTCTTTTCGCGCTTTTGTTTTCGATGTTTTGAACAGTGCTTAGAGCAGAACACTCGTGCATGATCAGTAGTTAAAGTTTTTGTAGTTCGTCAACTCACAGGTGGGAGTCTCTTTCGTATCGCGCATTTCTTCGCGGTGTTACGAACAGTGTATGAGTACTAAAAGCAGATAAGTCTTACACAAACAGTAGTTACAGCTCTCGTAGCGTGTTAACGCGCAGGTAAAAAGCCGTTTTGTTTCGCGATTTTATTTGCGGTGTTTTGAACAGTATCCTCCTAATCAGTCTTCATTTAACTTTCTTTGTAGATGACAGCGAAGCGCGAGGTGTCCGCGTCAACCTGCACTTGCAAGGCCGGCGTGAGTGGAAATGCACACACGTTGCAGCGGTCGTACTTTGGGTAAACGATGCCGACTCGCCGTCGTCAACAGAATGATTACAAACTTGGGGTCGGCCGTCATCTAAACCTGACACGTCAGTAAAGGAGCCCGTTGAGGAACTTTTTGGAGGTAGGCATAAGAGGTATCTGAGCCATGTGTTCATAAGATACTGTGTGCGCGAAAAGTGAATTGCTTTGCCCACGCGATTTTTCAGTATTTTCTTCTTGCTTGCATGTTTAGAACTGTGTACGTGGCAATTTATTGAAATGAAATGCGCGAATTCTCAATGCGATTCTACATACCTAAGCTGTTACGTGCTTGCTAAGTAAAAGTTTTGTTGTGTTTTACAGATCCAGCGTTGCCGCCGCTCTTTCTCGTACGGCCTCGACGGGAATGATTAAAAGATTATGTTTGGGTGGTATCATTCTTCTGTGTGGCACTTGTACACGCAACAATACCTTCGGTCTCAGCGTTTTTTTGGGCGCCGATCCCCGCAGTCGACCGCGGTACTGATCGCCGTCCTACCGTCCTACTACCCGTATTGCAACAGGGCCGCCAGGGCGGCGCTACGTGTCAACACAAACTCCAGCGCTGGAAGCCTATATGCATGTTAAGAGAAACTAAAGTATAACTCTAAGCAAAATTGTGTGTTCAATATAAAATCTGTTGACATACAACTGGCACAATAACTTGTATCAAACTTTGATGGCACTTTGCCGTCACAGGCTCGCACAGTCATGTTAGTTACAAAAGCTGGCTGAGTCGCCCGAATCAGAGCTTTCCACAACCTTGCAGATCTGCCTGTGCTTACTCTATCGTTTGTGGTATACCTTTTTGCCATGAACCTTCAATTTAATGCAAACGAATTGACCCGCTTGCCTGGAGGCTTCTTCAGGCACTTTTTGATCACAAATTTTGTCTGCATCCGGTGCCAGCAAAATATTCCCATGAGCTCTTTCGCGCTGTCACTGATTGACCTGAGAAAAGGGCACTGACTTAATGACGTCTTCAGGTTTGCACGACGTGAAACATGGCACACGCATGAAGCGACAGAGCGTGAGCTGAGACCTAGTCGCCAGCTGCATAAAATAAGTTTTTTGGGTGTTATTGCGCTTAGTACTAGAGTTAATCAGCATCTGCGGAAATATTCATCGAAAGGCAAGCAAGGCAGTGCTAGCTTTTGGATATAATCAATGTGTGTGATCACCAATGGAAAGGCGCGAATTGTGCTGTGTACGTGAGCGTAAGGTGCTGTCGATCGAGTGTGTTTCATGCCTTCGTTCACTTGTCAGGTAATCTCATGCAGGTGTAATCTGCATATGACACACGCTCATCGTACACAAACGTGAAGAGTATTCGATCGCTGCATTCGGCATATGCGAGTACACAGTGAAATGCTTACCTGTATGTCAGCACTTTTAGTAAACAGAAAGGTCTAGAGTGATAACACACTCAGTAGCTATGTTTCATTGCCTCTTCATCGCCGTCATGCATGTCCAATTGTGTGCGAGTTATTTTGCCATTTATTCTGCTCTGTGGTGACCGCGTAGCTTTCGAGCGATCGATGGTGTCCTTTGACGTATACCTGTAGTGTGTTGCAGTGGTTCCAGGTGCTAGCTGTTTTGTGCATCGTGCAATGTGTTTGTCTGTCAGACTATAAACGCTGCATTTATCTGCTTCTCACACGTACTGTCTGTTTGAAGAGTTAGTTACTTGTGCACTTCTTCAGGTACATCTTTTGGTGAGATGCATCTACAAAGCAGCTTAATTTGCTTGTGCTGACAGGTCTAGACACTACTCATAGAAGTTCTTTTAATGCGAATCTTTGGTGGCCTTCATTTTTGTTACGTGGATGTCAGTTTGAACCGGACGATATCCCCGCCTATGGTTTTGTGTTCAGACCCGAATGGTTTGCACACTAAAGAATCATAACTGCTCATTTCTTGCACGTGCCTAAATGCGCAGGTTTTTAGTGCAGGAATTTGTGAGCAGATGACAGGTGAACACATATCTGGTGAGGACTGTGAAATTATTTTAATGTTTTACGTATCTTCATGTCATTGAAGTCATTCAAATTGCCGGGCTACTTGGTGTACACTTACTTGTTTTGGGAACAGAGTAAGGTGTGTTTAGATAATCACAGTCACAGGTGATTCCCATCTAGATGGTCGTTTCATGAAAATTCTATACTGTCATTAGGTTCTGATTATGAATAATGCAGCAGCCGAACGGGTAAAGTATAAATGAAGTCATTGTTGGACAAATGTGAGCCCAGAAAACTAACATATCAACAGAGGCATTACGCGCAAAAACCACAATATGGTTATAACATACTGTAAGGGGATACTGTGGACTAATCTCCTTGGGTTCTTTAACATTAACCTAAAATAAGTACTATTATGAGCACTATGACAGGGAACACGCGAGCGCGTGGCGAATAGCCTGGAACCCGCTGTTGGGCGATTTACGGCAGCAGCTGATGGAGAAATTGTGGAAAGGGCACCATGGTTTCACTAAATATTGGCCCTCCCGCCTCGCTAGTGCTGATACAAAAGAGCAGCTGATTGCATTACAGGGCTGCTGACTAAATTAAAGAGGGGTAACGAAGCAGAACATGGCAACAGCCATTTCTCTGTTTATCCACTCGTGTTCTTTCTCACACTGCTTGCAATAGTACAATGGTGCTCTTCCTCTCGGCCCCCAATGAAATGCAGCCACCATTACCACGAATCAAACTCGTTACCTCAAGCTTAGCAGCGTGACACCTTGCCTGCTAAGCTACCAAGACATCCCACATTACAGTGATAAGTACAGTTATCAGGAGTGCGATGTAGCAAACAACCATGCCAGATTTTCATTCATGAGTCACTGCATATTCCAGCACTATCGCTGGTGCTTGCTATGCTATGTACCATGCTATTTTCATCGTGCTTGTAATCTATTTAACCCTTTCCCAAGCGAGCTTTTGTCCTGATACAATACAAACAATACAGATTTTTTGTTATTTGCCCTTTTGACTCTACATGTCTTTATACAACAAATAAAATATTTTTTGTGAATACGCAGAGGATTGGTTTCACTGCACTGCACCACAGAAAGTGCCCTAACCTCTCCAGCCTTCAGCGCAGAAAATGTGTGTCTGAAATTTTTAAAAATATTGAGCAGAGACAAGCGAGCCTGTGAAAACGCCTTGGACACGTCTCTAGTGGTTTATTCACATCTATCGGCATCCACTGCCGATATATGTTGAAAAGCAGTCGTCGTCTGAATCTGATAATTTAGAAAAAAAATATGCTAAATATGCTGCCAAGGCAATAAACCATAGCTAGGGAACTAATGACATAAAAAGATAGAAAAATAGAGTTAGACAGAAAGAGAAATAAAGTAAAACAACCCTAGTGAAAAATATCGTATGTACGGAAGATACGGATCCGTACATACGGAATTATGGTATTGCGGATCCGCATGGTACGGATCCGCATGATGCGGAATCCGCAAAATCCGTACAGACGGTTTCCGCATCAAAAAGCTGCGTATATACGGCATCCATATATACGGAAATGTGGCAGTACAGACGCCGTATGATACGGCTGGTCATGCGGAATTGTGGTCAAGCGAAAACCGCATGACATGGCTTCGATATATACAGTTTCCGCATCAGATCCCATTGGGATTTGGTACTGTTCATTTGGGGTTACTAAAATCTATCTTCTGTAAGGCAAAACTCACAAGTACAAAATAATTCTGTTCTCATATATCAAGCAGAGCAAACAATATTTATTTTACAGGTGTAGAACAAGTGTAGTGTGAGAGATGGCGTGACCAAGTCCCGGCACCCTTACACGTGTGGAATAAGTATTAACAGTGTAGAGTGAGAGGTGACGCGACCAAGTCCCGGCACGCGCCACCACACGAGCATCTTGCCTTCTCCTTCTGCCCCCCACTTGCAATGACATTCAGCTTGTCTGCCAGGTATATCAGCTCGCGCTCATGTCCCCGCTCTGCCGTGGAAGAACCTTCTGCACTTCTCCACGTGAAATTCGAAAGCACCTCAAATAAGCCAGAAGTCAATGCTGTGAGAGCAGAAAGAATGAAATCAATTGTCCAACAACAGTTAGGTAAACATGCTATCTGCAACAGTGTTAAAGCCCTGTTAAAGTTCTGTCATCCCATATTAAACAGTGATATTGAAAATAACTGCCCAATTCAGAATGTAAAATGGGCAGTAGAATTGAATGACTCTTTAGAAAGTTCCACATAATGATCACACTTTTTTTATGGAAAAATAGCTTTAGATTCAGAGTATAATAATGCAGGATAAAATCTTCCCCAGAACAATACAGTTGCAAATCACAATTTTTACAATGGCTACCATGATTATAACTACAACAAAAGAATCCAGCTCAACATGGCAAACATTTATTTTTAAAGGTGTCATGAAAAGAAAATGAAGCCATTAATTTGTAATTTTTACTGCTTAAAGAGGCATCAGGCACGTTGATTTCTAAATATTTGGGGATGCAATATGCAGCCCATATTTAATAACACCCATTTGAAGTACTAGAATTCTAGAAATCCTAAAACTACAATGTGATACCACCGGCCGCCATAGGCACCAGTGAGGTGACATCACCTAAGACATTTGAAATCGTAAGCGTATTGTTAACCTTCGCTAGCTCGAAAATAATAAATTTATGTCAAAGCTAGCAACAAAACTGAACAGCAATTTTTTAGCTCGCAGTAGCGCTCAAAGTCCACAGGCCGATTGCGGTGGAGGAATATGAGAGGGCTCTGAACAGCACCTGCACCAGCTTCCAGCAGTCTTTCACAGATTGCACGCTCGACTGGGCTTTTACAGTTGAGGGCGATACATTTGGGCGTACGCTGCGAAGGCTCATTTTCTAACTATCTATAGCAATCAAATCATCTCGTGCATTAGTGTCAGATGGTCGGCACGGTTTGTGCGCATAACGTCTTTTGACACCACAGTCGAAACGGTATGATGCTCCAAACCTCGCTCAACTATGACTCGGCGGGCCTCGCGCTGCGTCACCATGTTTTGTCGACGACAGACTTTTGATTGGCTGATTTAATATGGCGTGAGCTGGAGAGCTGAAGGGAACGCAGGCTGGGGAATCAAAATTGTGCTTTTATAGCTATCAAATGAACCCTGACGATGAAACGAGTCGAGGTATAGTATTGAATGCAGGGCCAGGATTCCGAATACACAGGTCGTTGAAAGTTTTCGAGAAACATTTCACGACCTCTAAGGCCTATGTTCACTCTGTTTTGCATGAACCGCACCACAAAAAGCGCAGTGCATATGCGGATGGTCACAAAAATTGCAAGAAAAAAAAAGCAAACAGCCCTTTTCGTCATCTTCAATTCCTTTGCATTTGCTTCTACCGGGTGTTCAAAGTTAAGCTTTCTCGTTTTATTAAAAATTCGGAACTGGGAAGAACATGAAAACCACCTTTACAGATAACATATATATCCTGGGGGGACACAAAGTGAGAAGATAATTATCACTGTCAGGAGCCCAATTAACTCAGATTCATTAATTAACTTTTTAGTGACTGCAGCAAGCAAGCATGTTTATATTGAAAAGTTGAAGGGAGTCGCGTTTATACACAGTTCCATTTGGAAGAATTTTTCTAGCATGTCTGTGCTCCGAGATATTCCGCTGCAAAGTTTAATTGATTACGCATGCAGGGCGCTGTGGATCAGCGCAATGTTCCTCCCCGATGTGACGAACAGTCATTGCTTGCTATCGCCAGCCAGTAGCAAAAGGGTAACCGTTATCATCTTTGCCTGTGCCTTCGACCCGTTATCAGATTAAACGACGCAAGCAACTGCCACGGCCCACCGGGGAGGAGATTGCGGCGCCGCTGACTGTCTCGCATGCGTAATCAGGTAAACCACAATTAAACTTTGCAGCGGGATATCTCGGAGCACAGACATGCTAGAAGAATTCTTCCAAATGGAACTGTGTATAAATGCGACTGCCTCAAACTTTTCAATACAAACATGCTTTATTGCTGCAATCACTACAAAGTTAATTATTGAATCTGAGTTAATTGGGCACCTGAAAGCGATAATTATTGTCTCATTGCGTGTCCCCCCTGGATGTATAAGTTATCTGCAAAGGTGGTTTTCATGTTCTTCCCAGTGCTGAATTTTAATAAAACGAGAAAGCTTAACTTTGAACACCCGGTATATAAGCTGGCATCTAGATAGTTTGTCAAACTAGTTAGCTTTTAAATGCGAAGCATTTCTTAGCGAACTTCGGCGAGTTTGAGCGTATCTATCTATCTATCTATCTATCTATCTATCTATCTATCTAGCCGCCTACGATTTTGTGCTCTCCTGGCCGTATCGTTAATGGGATTTATACCAAATTTTTTTATGACATAACATGACTGTATGACGAACATAAATAGCTGGTCATATCATGAAAATCATGACTAACTTGTCATGAAAATAATGATTTACATGCCACGTTCATGGCGCACTCGCGGCCGTTTCGTTAGCTTGATATACACCAAATTTGGTATTGAGTGACATGACTGTATGACGAACATAAATGACAAGTGGTAATATGGAAATCATGACTTGATGAGCGACATGACTTGCATTCCACGCTCATGGCGCGCTCGCGGCCGTTTCGTTAGCTTGAGATACACGAAAGTTGGTATTGAGTGACATGACTGTGTGACGAACATAAATGACAAGTGGTAATATGGAAATCATGACATATCATGAGCGACATGACTTGCTTTCCACGCTCATGGCGCGCTCGCGGCCGTTCGTTAGCTTGATATACACCAAATTTGGTATTGAGTGACATGACTGTATAACGAACATAAGTGGCAGGTGGTAACATGAAAATCTTGGCATGCATGTCGTCTACAATGCCATTTACATGCCACACTCATGGTGCGCTTGCGTCCAGTTCGCTAGCTTGACATACACCAAAATTGGTATATCGCGACGTGACTGTATGACGAACACAAATGACACGTCGTAACATGTAAAACATGACATGCAAATTATGTAAAGCATGATTTGCTCCTTCCTGGCTGCTTCGCATTACATCGATTCCCACAGTGCGTGGGATCTGCCGGCTTTTTTCGAAAATGCACTGTGCCTGAAAAAATAATTCTGTTGCTGCAAACAGTTAAAAGAGTTAAAAGTTGCACAAAAACCAAAGTGCGTGCAGGCATCTGGCATCTTTCCCACTGCCATTTTTTTGTCGTTCCAAAGATCAATTATCACTTTTCTGATACTACCATCCTCACGTACAATGGCTGCATAGAAAAGCAAGAAAAAAGGCAGGTCTGACAAAATTCACAATTTCTGTAGACGTATGATTGGCTCTTGCTATGGCAATTTGTGCGCCGACACTCTTGTGGCAACCATCGCATTCAATAATGTGCTCCCCTGGTTCGAAAGCATTGCTGATGCACTGTTTCCGTACTGGATAAATCCGTCACCATAAACAGAAGTGAACCGACATTAGTTTTGGGAAGTTCAAGATTGGAGCCGTGTAGCATGCTAAGAGCCGAGCGAAACATTTATTTGATCATGTACCGTGATAGAGAGGAAGCACATATCTCAAGACACTGATGAGCAAGTGCTCCCGCTGAACCGAAACAAATTGAACGGCAGAATCCTGCACCACATAGGCACCTTAGCGATAGCAAAGCCAAGTGTCATCGATTCATGCAGTGCACGAGGCAACACAATGGTAGAGCAGGCGAGAGGACTGACGATGTATCTGGGCTCGTTTGTGCACCTCTCTACGCAGCCACGGTAAAGTGTAGCCACAGTGTCTTTCTGTTTTGAGGAACAGTAGAACACCACTGCTACATTCCTCACTACTGCCGGCTATTATGCCATTTTGCCGGCTATTATGCCGGCTATTATGTTTGTCGGCTATTATGCCATTTTCCACTGGTCCCGGCATAGCTGCCACAGGATCCAGGTATTGTGGGACCGTTCCTGTATGTTTTGTCACGAAGACCGCTCCGAGCCAGTCAAGTGACCATGAAAGAAAGCTGCCATGTTGTCTTTTCACGCTGCTTGGCCTGGCTCGACTGTTTAGCCGCATGAGCGGTGGAAGCGACAAGCATAACATACTTTTGGTAGCCGAGAAAAAAAGAACAGCTTTCGAGCTTCATAATGCAAACGTAGCATCTATGGCATAATTACTTTTAAACTTGCTTTTTGTGCTCATGAAAGTGCTCATTGGAGATTGATGTTTGTTCCTACCATCGTATTGACATGGGCTATCATCACTTATTTCTTGAGGGTGTTTGCACAGTTCGTGGTTGGATTCATCGTGCTGGTTGCATTGCGTGCGCCTATTACTTTCATGCCTACTACTGTTGGTGCCAAAAGAACTGCATATGTTGATTACATTTCTGTGAATGATGTTGCTTTCAGCGTTGTGGCTAAGTATGTGCCGAGTCGACGAGGTCGTGGCTAAGTATGTGCCAATGCGTAGCACAGTGACATCTCAAAAAGTGATGACGCAGGGGTCAATTTTTTCGACAATTGCTTTCGGGGAACTTTCAGTTTCATGAGGTGTTCGAATGCCTATTACAAGCCATGGTGGTCTAACACTATGTCAACAGTGCTAAATTATTGCTTCACGCATTTGGGGACAACTATGTCAGTTATGTCAGGTGTCAGTTATGGTGGCACTAGATTTCATCAAAGGATATGACACTACAGCAGCTCGAAAAAGTTTTCATGCTGCTTGGGCATGAGCACAAGGCAACATTGCAGTTTTTTCAAGCATAGGCATTGAATAAAATGCTGTAAAAAACTGCTGGACCACTAAATATTTTTCCAATTTGCGGGCATCTGTTGGTGATGTTTTGGAGACGTACAGTCTTTCTAAGATGTGATTTTGTTTACAGTGTGGTACCGCTTATAGTGCAGATATTTGTGGTTCCAGCAACTTACGTTATAAGTGGTCTATGCTGTATTGGTTATTTCAGTGAAAATGTTGACATGGTTTCCTTGCAAATAATGTCATTTATCTGTAATGAGACCAGATACTTATGGGAGTTTTTCCCAATCTTGTGAAAGCCAGTATGCCACTGCACCTGATCCACTAGCTGTGATCAGTGGATTACGTAGCATCCATGATGCAACGGGCACCCAATTATTGACTCTACCTTTCTACAATGGTCATGCTTACCCAACCAAGGTACTTATGATAACAAGCCCAAGCCTACATGTAAGGCCTCCTCTCGTAAAACTGCAGCATTTTATCTATGGTGGGCTCCTTTGGACTCTCACATCTGAACAAAACTCAAGTATAATGCAAAATGCTGGCAGCTCTAGGAGAAAGTAAAACAGTGAATTTTCCCTGACGAATCTGCACATTTACCGAGGTGACAAAGCTACAGTAAGCTGTCGCGGCAGCCACAACCATTTTGTAACTTCTGAACAGCAGCACCACTTGGGGCCACTAACACCACAGGTGAAAAAGTCGACACTACCAGGCTAGAGAAATCTTCACACTTGTCACGCCTATTCCTTCTAGTACCCCGCCTAAATCTCACCCAGTATTTTAGCACTTGTGACAGGACAACAAAACCATTCAGGCACTCACACTGCAGAGCATGAAGTTCCTCTGGGGGGTGGTCACCTTCATTCACTTTGATGAAACAGCAGCATAGTGCACTGGTAATGCACTCCTGGCGCAGGTTTTCAACTCCTCACAGAGCTTGGGGGTCCTTGGTCTCTACTGGAGACCACTGTGGCTTCGGGTTTTCTGCTCAAGGTCAACCTGCACAAGGTCGTAGATGAGGTCCTTAGAATTGTAAATTATGATATCCGAATTTGCACAGCAGAAGAAAACACTCCCATTTTTCAGAGGCACACTGAAGCACCTTTTTTTTTTTAAGTTAAGGCCCTGCATTTGCAACCTCTGTTTCAGTTCTTTGTTTTTTTTTTTTTTGAAACTGCACTTGACTTTGAAGGTGCTAGGTCACTATGTACTGTAAGTAAAAAAAGCTCATCCACCACAACTACAACTACATTAGCTGGATGCTCTGGACAGCTTCTTTAAAGGAGTACTGACACGAATTTTGAGAATTTTGGGATTGTTGCTCTAAATAAAAGTAATGGTGTCAAGAAACCTATAAACAGTGCCGTGGTGTTTGGAAATGCATTGTATATATTTTTACTACTGCTACCATAAAACAGCAATTTCAGTTTCGGTATCGACGGGGCGGCTTCTCAGTGACATTTTAGAGCAGCGTGATGTCATGATGTCACGGGAAGACAGTAACTGGCGACGCACTAATGGCAAATCTGTCATATGCGCGTGGTGTACGTAAACAACGATGAGTGAATTGTCGTCCAGTGACCCTGACAGTAACTTCTGCGATTTAGGCTGCGTGCAGGACGCAGAGCTCACTAACTCAGGAACTGTCTTGACTTGTCGGGAGAGTGTCCATTGTAGTGGAGCTGGCTTGCAGATGCTCAGCGACGAACTTTAAAATCAAAATAAACTAGTTTATACGCGTTGTCTGACTCCGATGTGTGGAGAGCGTTGAAACTGCATACCAAGAAAACGAAAAATGTCCCTTTTGCGATGTTCCAAAATCATGTCAGTACTCCTTTAATGGAATGGCTAAAGTTGGCACTGACGGTGCTACTACACTGAAAAATATGCAAGGATATATTAATCATTAAAGGGACTGACAACTGGCCAGAACGTGCGATTACATCCCAGTGAAAATAAGAAGACTGCAAATTGCAGTGCATGCTTTTCGCAATTTAGGGAGGATTATATTTTTAAATTGCGTTTAAAGGTCTAAAAAAACAGCATGTCATGCAGCCTAGCAAAAGGGGCCTGGCGCCGTGCTACTGAGTCGTTCTGTTTGCTGTACGTAGTTTTATGCTTTTCTGTGCACCATAACTAGTGCTCAAAATTGCTCTATATTATATTACTACCTATCCCCGCTCTATTCTATTCTGCTTACGAGGCAAAGGAGTTGATGCTGAGAGGCAGCATTGCCTTCGTGACAACTAGTGAGACATCAAGCCGCAACACATGCTTGTGGGATGCACGCACATGCTGTAATGCACGCATGTGCACCGAACTGCAAGCACCGCCCACTGCTTGCAGCCTGTTTTGTGTGTGCACGACTTCATAGTAGCCACAGATTCGAAAATACTGAAAAGGTTTCATGGTGCATTCAGCATTACTATTTCTTATTAGACACTGACCAAATAGCTTTCCACGGAACTAAAGAAAACAGGTACCACAAAAATGGTTGTCAGTGCCTTTAATTATTTTATGCTTAGAACCATGTTAATATGTTAAAGTGAGTGGCCCATATAACACAATGAGCGTAGCAATGTGGGCTTGTTGGTGCATAATGGAAAGGCAGTTTCTTAGCGCTGGAGTGGATGAGGACAAATAAGAGACACTAGACACAAGCGCCCATGTGTATAGTGTCTCTTCTTATTTGTCCTCGTCCACTCCAGCACTAAGAAACTGCCTTTCCATTAACACAATGAGGTCTGCATGAGCTGTGAAACTGGAGAGCCTATGCTGGAAAACACACTGAGCTCTAGACAAATATTTTAAGTGAAGCTAGTTTTGTGTTGAACATGTTAATGCAATTTCTATATTTCTAGCCTTGCTTGTTACATGTTTTTCGTGCCACTAAGACCTATGACATCCAGCCCATGTAATGCTGTATAAAAAATGTAATGCAAGATTGCTCAATTCGAAGCTGATGAAGTGCATTCAGCATCACATCATGTTGGCATTCCTCGTGCAAGTAGCGGAATGACTGATTCTGCAAAACATATCTTACTTGCATGCACTACAAGAGCCAACTCTGACACAGATGCATTCTGCTAGCTTCTTCAGATTACGAGGTATCTTTTGTAAAGAACAACAGAAAATCTACAATTCACACGAGGTTGCAGGTGGTATGCACCCCTTCCATACACATACACACACACACACACACACGCACGCACGCACGCACACACACAAACTTGATAAAAAAAGACCGACTCACACACAGTTAAGACGAATGAGATTCAGTGTTTCAGAGAGATGAGTAGGCTGACGAAGGTAGGATATGCTATTGATGCTTCTTTTTGCCACCAAGTAATGATGTGAGTTAAAAAGGGCAAAAGCTGTTTGTTCCCACATAGTAAATAGGCCAGGATGTTTTGTTGGAGTGAAACGAAAACTTGTCCACATACTTTTATGCTTTTCGAGATGGGTATGTACGCAGCCTGTAATATTAAGTATATTATTTCTGTCACATTATGCATTAATCAAGCACATTACCTATTGCATTCATGTCTACCACATGTTTTAAAAATATGTTAGCTGTACAGTCAACAAAGTTTTAAGAGTATTTATAATTTATCCAAAATCAACTTACGTCCAACTGGCAGGTAAACCATTCGCTTAAAAGAGGCACATCGCGGTTCCAGCATCACGCCTATTCTAAGCAATTTTCAGCAATACAGGGCAAAGTGGCAACAGTTTCTTTGTTTGAAAATCCCTCTCATTATAAAATGCAAGCAAAGCACTTTAACGGACTGTTTTACACTGCTTGTAATGTTGTGGCTACCAGATAATGTCCACCCACCTCTCAGAAGCAGGGTGTCTCCTTCAAGTACAAAGAGCAACAGCTCAGCCTTCTCCTGAGCTTTTCTGCGAAACTTTTCCAAATACCACACTTTCATCAAGACTGATTCATTGCGAATGGTTTCGTTATAGCCGTATTAGCAGTTCAGTTTATTTTTTTTTTGCACACTTGGGATTGCTGGCATTGGACGACTGAGACTGAGTTATTTTTCTTTTTTTTTCTCATTGTTAATACGCATACTCCGTCCCACAAACTCATTGCAACAGGGTGGAAGCTACGAGGTGTAAGCAATAAGGTTGAGCGTTGGGCTAGTTGATGCAGCATGTTTTCGATGTTTCACAGCGCATGGAACGAGGACGAATAAAGATGAGACACACAGAGTGCTGCGTGCCTCATCTTTGTTCGTCCGCTTTCCATGCGCTGTGAAACATAGACAAAAATGTGCAATCAAGCTATGTGCTTGCACAGCAAAACATAATTCTGTAAGTATTTGGGTTAAAGGGCTCCTAAATCACCTCTGATAATTTTTTAACATTTCAAGCACACACATGCATCGATTCAGAATGTCATCACGATCAACAATGCCAAACGCGGCAGCACTACAAGCCGCAGGTGCCCCACAAGTTCTTAGAAACAATCCCTTCTCCTGTCTGGGACTTTCGGCAGAGTTCAGGCTCTCAGTGTTCACCGCAATGTCAACATTTTCATCTGCTCATCACCCACAATACATGTTCGTTTGCTCGCCGCTCTTCCTCCTTGCATGGTGAAGAGGCACACTTGGAGAGAAGCAGAGACGAGCCAACGAACCAAGCATAAAGACGGAAAAAAACGAAACCAGCGAGGGCCTCTTTTTTATCATCAAATGCATGCAAATACACTATCACGGCATCATTTCAAAACAATCTTACCGTTACAAGTTCGTTGTAGACTCGTGCACAACTGCAACATAACTAAATTTCGACTTCTGGGTGGTTTCGGGGCCGTTTAAAGTGGCAAGCTTGTGACATATGCATTTGTTTGGCACATGATGTGTCACGTAATATGCGACTTGTAAATCCCGTTTCAAATGTATGTCATGTGCCTTTATTGTATATGTAACCACCGATAACCGTGGTTACGAAGCAACACGGCACAGCCCATGCAGCAATGAGCACCCACTTGAATCCGAAATCATGCTCGCTACTTGACGACTACCATCACAGCCAGAAATAAAGGGTCAAGTCAGTTATAGCTATGAGCCACTTTACACTGAGGTCAAAGCATCTGGTGTGTTTTGTCATTATTAATATCAGTTGTTTGTTTAGTCATATTAAGCCTCGTCTCCAAGAATTTGAGATTATATTATGGAAACAATGCAAGATAGTCACAAATACATTGCTGTCGAAGCATTAGGATGCAAATATAAAGCAAATAGAAGTTGAACTTTTAGAATTACAGGCCACACATTGCACGATGACGTGATAAATTCGAGGTGGAAAGCACTTGCTAGAAGCGGTGCTGCCATGTTTGTTTTCCCTGCACTGCTACCACCTTGCTTTACTCACCCATGTCTGCAGAGATGCCATGAAAAGACCAAGCAGCTGATGGGGCATGGATGAATAGATCTTCAGGGCTTTTCGACCTTCCTACTGGCTAAGCAGCCCTGCAGCCTCCACAGTGCTGCAACTAATTGGAGAGATGAGCATAGTTTACCTAATGTTTTTGAGTCACTCATATACATGCTAAACGCAAACAGCAGGGAGCTTGCACCAACAGTGGCGACACAGTAGGCAGCCAATTGGTTGTCACAGCCAGTTGAGCTGGCAATCATGGACGCGCGTGTGGTTATGGGCTGTAGTAGTTGCATGAAAAGTAAGGCAAAGTACAGTCAAAGAAAGATGGTTGCAGCATCTTCAACATGCCGAAGGTGCGCCTCAGCTAGCACAAGACAAAGGAACTACCAGAGCAATGCCAGCATGGATGGCTCTCGCGCATGGATATAGTTCAGCAAACTCACTCATGAGTCGACTCATTCAGACTCTCTGACTCATATCGAGCCTTGAGTCTAAGCCTGAGTGAGTCAAGATGAGTAATATTTTAATGAGTCAGAGTCCAAATGAGTTCAGTTGAGGAAAATTTTGGTCATTGTGAGTGAGCCCACAGCGCAAAATATATTTCTTGAGTGAGTCTGAGTGAACTCCTCATTTTTTGTTGACATATGTCTTTACTTACTCAACTTCAGCAGACACCCTTGTTCAGCATTACTATCAGTGTTATGTCGGCTCACGTTTATACTCACACTGACTCACACTCACTTGAACGCACTAGCGTTCATATGCCAACTCAATATTTATTGAACAGAGGCTAGACTTATGGAGAAGGAGGAGGGATGACGGGGACACCCAACCCCCCCCCCCTCCAGAAACTCTTTCCCGGGAAGTTCTTGAAACAAATATCTTGTGAGGGTCATATTTTTCCTTACTGAACTGAAACCACCGATATCCCGTACTTGAAGGTACGAGATCAAAAGCACCTGGTAGAGCACCGATTACATGATATATTGGTGTTAAAGAGCCTTGATACAATGGTTGAAAAAACCAATTATACGGTAACGAACTCATCAGTCGACACACTCAGACACGCATAGAGCCGTGAGTCTGAGTGAGTTCGAGTGAATAATATTTGGGCGAGTTTGAGTCCGAGTGAGTCCGGCTGAGAAAAATTTTAGTGAGTCTGAGACCGAGTGAGTCCCAAAGGCAAAATATATTTGATGAGTGAGCCCGAGTGAGTTGAACATATTTTGCCGACCTATGCGCATGGACAACCCCGACAAGCATGCCGTATGTCCTCATTGTTTCCTTTTAGGTAAGCAAATCGTACTTGGCTTTCGGAGTTTCTCTGTTTTGTGTTTTGTCCACATACACATGAAACGTATCAGGTTCTGCTGCGACGTTGCAGGACCGTTATGCCTCCACATGCAAGGTCCGTTTTTAATGTGGCCTTCACTATTTCTGCAAATGGGTCACAGTACAAACCAATTGAAACAATGATAAAATTAATATGCAAATGCTACAGCCCACAACCGCACAGCAGGTTAGCTATATGTGCTCCCTACGGGACAAGGCAACATATACAGTAACTCGCACACACAGTGCATCATCGCCGTTGAAGCGAAAGCTGCTGCCGCGCGCACTTTTTCGATTGCCACCCCTACTGGCTATGACTACGAAATGGTCACCTACACCACCACTGCCATTCGTGCAAGCTCCGTATAGGCACCTTGATATTTTTTTAAAAATATAGAACTCAAACAATGGTCAAAGTTGCCTCCAATGTGACGTGTTATTGCCAGTGCGGTGAGGAATTGAAATGTATTTCAAACCCACCCGAACGAGTGGAAAGTAAGCATGCAGCAGCCTTTTGTTAGGTTTCAATGTAATAGCATAGTGTTTGCCTTGCTGAAAAACGTGCTTATATATGCACCACCTATTTTGATATGTACTACAGGCGTCAAATGAAACCCGAACAGTGGCAAACATTCACAGTGGTATAGTGTGCACTGTCCAGAAATCAACATGGACAGGCATGCATACGCGCAGTACTGTCAAACCGGATGCGCGCGCCTGTCAATGGTGATGACTGGATGGTGCGCACTAAACCATCGCGAATGCTCGCTGCTGTTTGGCTTTCATTTGACGCCAATACTATATGTACGACATTCTGCTGCTAGTAAAAACCACACACACAAGAGAGACACGAACACGACGACATGGCCGGCCATGTCGTTGTGTTCGTGTCTCGTCTGTGCATTTTTTTACTAGCACCAGGATGTCATAAAGTAAGCAATACCAACTAGGCCACCAAGAAGAAATTCTTCTCAAGTATATTGCTGATAGTACAGTTGTGAGAAATAAGAGAGAGAACACCAAATACAAGTTTAATCAACGATTACTTGTAATGTATCAATATAAATGTGAATTACTGAATACCAAGAGATACCTTTTCGCTTGAGAATTTAGTGTTATGAAGACTACTACACTTGCCAACTGCATATAGTCCAAAATAGTGGTAAAGTGGGCTAGTTGGTATGGATGCATAGTAATCAACAGCACAATGTAAGAACAAGAGACAAAAGGAAGAACAACACAGGACGAGCAGAGCCTGTCAACTGAGAAATTTATTGCGCTAAACCTTGCCTAAATAACATTAGCCGCACACCTCGTGCGAATGAGGGTCCGGTTAGAAAAAAGAAGTTACAAAACCAACAAAGCTGTTTATTTTACCAGACCCTCCTGTGTATGAGGTATGCAGATTATGTTATTTAGGCAGGGTTTTGTGCAATATATTTTGGAGATGACAGTCTGTGCTCGTCTCGCATTGTTCTTACCTATGTCTCCCGTTCTTACTTTGTGCTGTTCATTACTATTTATTTATTTATTTATTTCACAACACTGCAGGCCAGCATGGCCCAGGCAGGAGTGGAAATATAGATGTAAAAGTCTACGAAAGCGGGGCGCCTTCGATATTTTATTGAGGCTACATGATCGCCATCATGTCTTTTTGTTACACCCTTTGATATATACGAGTACAACCGTCTCCCATTCGGATGGAAGAACTCAGGGGCATGGTTCCAAAAGCTGATGAACAATGTACTGAAAGACTACATAGGCAAGTTTTGCAACGTATATGTTGACGACATTATCGTTTACTCGAGGACCAAGGACGACCATATTGATCACTTATCCGAAGTACTGGAGGCGTTGAGCCAAGCAAGTCTCAAGATAAACGTGAAGAAAAGTGAATTCTTCTGTCAAACTGTGGTATTCCTCGGTAGAGTTTTCAATGGTAAAACGAAAAGCACCAAAGAAGAAAGCGTGCAGAGAATTTCTAATCTTGTCAAGCCATATGATCTGCATTCCCTAAGAGTTTTCCTAGGTCTGGCTGGTCACTTCAGGGCATTCATCAAGAATTACGCAACGAAAACGAGATGCTTAACAGCCTTCACACAAAAAGAAGTTCCTTTCATATGGACCGAAGAGTGTGAACGCTGCTACGTGGATCTCGTGAAGATTATATCATCTGACCCCGTGTTGACATTACCGGATTTTTCACTACCCTTTGAATTGTGCACTGATGCTTCTCATTACGGAACCGGAGCAGTACTATATCAACACGACGTTGAGAAGCCCACTGGAAGGCAGCAACAAGTCATCGGATATCACTCTTATACTTTTTCAAAAGCTGAAGTGAACTATGCAACCACTGAAAAGGAGGCACTTGCCGTCGTGATGGCCTTAAGGTACTTTAAAAGTTACCTCGAAGGCGAAATTTCAAGCTTGTCACTGACAACCAAGCTCTGACGCACCTGCTTCAGCTGGCCCAGCCTAAAGGAAGACTGGCTCGGTGGATTAGCGAGATCCAACAATATAGTTTTCAAGTTGTGCATCGCCCGGGACTCAAGCATCGAGACGCGGATGCACTCTCAAGATTACACGTGCCGAAAGATGCAAACTGCGAGAGCATAAACATGGCAACGCTGTGGGAAGGTACACAGGACTTAAAACTGAAGAACGGCCGAATACATGTGCCTGAAACGAGTGTGCCATTAATTCTCAGACTTTATCATAATAGCCCAGAATCAGGTGGTCATGATGGCTTCTGGAGGACGTACCGAAAGCTGACACAAAGATTCACTTGGAAGAACATGAAAACGGATGTTGCTCGGTACATCAAAACTTGCCACGAATGTGAGATGCACAAAGCCAAGTTCAAACCAAGAGGAAATCAGATGGTCGTGCCAGTATATTCAAACGTTCCCTTCCAAGTATTGCACCTCGACTTCGCCGAGATAAACAAGAAGGGCGAGGGCGTTAGAAAAACGCAAGCTTTTCTAGTGGCAGTAGATGAATGTACACGGTTCGTTGCTGCAAAGCCAGGAAGAGAAGATGCGAACTCTGTCATTCAGCTCTTGGAAAGAGAAGTCTTCAAAAACGTGAAAGTTGTAGTCGCTGATAACGGACCAGCTTTCCGACGTGACAAGCTCCGAATGTGGGCCCATCAAAAGGGTGTCGAGCTTCGTTTCCCTGCTCCTTATCACCCAGAAGCCAACTCTCTCGCTGAAAGGGTGATACGGGACCTGAAGACGTTCATTTCTCTCTACCCACAATTTAAAGGAGGTTGGAAGTGCTCACTCGAGGCAGCGGTCGCGCATCACAATCGCTCTTACACAGCCGGAATAGGATGCAGTCCACATTTTGCGGCTTTTGGAAAGAGCGTATGGCTTGCTGCTGATAAAGAACTGGACATCGTTGGCAAAGTGACACTTCGAGAAACACCATTGTCAACAGAACAGCGGAGGAAGTTCCACACAACTATGAAGAAAAATTTTGACAAACGACACATGTCAAAGGTACCCGATATTACGCCTGGAGACATGATTCTGGTGCGTAAAGGCCTGGATTCAAAATCTCCATTCATCGGTCCGTACGCAGTGCTGAAAACGGCAAAACAACAAGGCATATTGAAGACTGTGTACTACGAAAGCTTGAGAGGGAAAATGGAAAAGGCTTCAGTAGGAAATATTCTTCCGTACCATCCCAGGAGGGATGAAGACAGAAGACTGGGAGGATATAGTGTTCCGCACACTTTATCGAGCCATGACGGAACAGGGAAGAAGATGAAGAGGAGAGGACTGAGAACAGAGGGACAGGAAGGAGAGAAGAAAGAAGACATGATGACGATCATGTAGCCTCAATAAAATATCGAAGGCGCCCCGCTTTCGTAGACTTTTACAACAGACAAAAAAGAACAGTACAGAAATACTTTGATAACACTGGCAGCATAAGCAATACGTCACTGTCGCTAGACCATTTTTAACAAAGGAATAAAAAAAAATTAAATGAAAGAAACAGCACCAACAGTTTACGACAACACCCGCACAACAAGTAACATAACAGTTTTACTGATTCAATATTCAATATGACAATTGTTCTTCGAGGACATTGTTCACTATGCTTTAGTCACTATGACCTTTAAAGGGGCCCTCCAACACTTTTGAAGCACATATTTTTATTTGTGTTTTGCGTAGAGTGATGGCTGGGGATAATTTTAGCATAGGTCTAAGCGCTGATATCAAATGATTTAGTATTTTAATCACGACAAAATCACTAGATCGCTGCCGACCGCATCAGCACGTAGTGGCGCTCGCCAGAACTGTTGCGGGCGGAAATGACGACGAATGGCTGCAAGCCTATGATTGGATAAATGAGATCGTGGCGTGCCATCAGAACTGAGATTACTAATGTCACAGGCGTGCGCAGGGTCCGCCTTTAGTGGTGCGCAGGGTCCGCCTTTAGTGGGGGGCGAAGCTTCGTCGTAGCGCCCCCTCCTCCCTATTATACAATGTATGGGGCAGACTGCGCACTCCTCCTCAGGAGACTTGGGAGGGCGGCCGCCCCCCCTGCCCCCCCCTCGTGCGCATGCCTATGACTAATGTGTTTCATTTTTTCTTTTCTGTGCTTTTTCATTGAGCCCCAAACAGACGCAGCAACAAAAAAAAATATCACTGCGACTACAAAGCACGACAGAGGCGCTGGCTACCATTTCAGCTTGCGCGGGTTGGATGTCCATACAAAAGGCTTCTCTATCTCTTCCATCTTCTTGCTTCTGTGTGTTTGCAAGCTGCCTCTTTCGCACGTGCGGTAGGCTCTTGATTGTTGTTGACAGGGTGCAATGCACCCTTGTACACCCGTCGGGCGGCTCACCGAACAACTCGCAAAGGGTCAACAGTAATTCCCATCTCAGAATGAGACGAGGGAGTGACATGGAATGTTGTAAAGAACAGAAGAAAATACCTCGCTTCGAAACAGTAGTGCCCGCTCACGTTCTGACAAGTCAGGCGCCAGTCACCACGTTTGTTACTATGGTGACGATGTCAACAACACGTTGGAAAGGACAAGCAACAGTGGTGTGCGAGCTTTCCGTACATAGGCGCTTCTAGCTCATTTCATGGGGAAGCACTCCGACGTCACAGGGCGAGTGAAATGTGGCCAGGTGACGCCGCGAAAATCAAGTTGAGGGTAGGGATTTTTTTTTTCTTGTATTTTGAATTTTGTAAACCGAATAACTTAGGACTGCGTGTCATTATCACTTCCGTTCTTGCAGCATTAATCTGTCTGTACTTCAGTCTACACGACCCACGAGTAAAAAATGGGGGGTTGAATAGTGTTGGAGGGCCCCTTTAAAAGCTAATTTCAGTGCCTCCACTCGTATTGCTGACGAGTCTACTGTAGCATAACTTGGGCAAGAAAAGCACTGCAGAAAAGCCTGTTGCTATAAGTATGCTAGCATAGGTGTTCTAGTGCAAACAAGATGAGGACAGAAAGATGATGCAGAAATGCGTGCTGGTCCTGTCCTTACATGTCTTCTTTCTGTCTTTGTCTTGTTTGCACTAAAACACTCACATGCGTGATGAGCTAGTCAGATGAGAAATCCTCCTGCATCGTACCTATAAATCCTTCCATCAGCAACAACACAGCACAGTGATAATCACACCACTGCCACACAGCAGCTCTTGGTTCTAATACGTGCTGGCAGCACATTAATGTATAAAATACAAAACTCTGGCAGAATATGAGTCTCACATTGTGCATGCAAGTTTTCATAACAGTCAGACGTCCAATATGGATGCGGGCTGGTACAATATTACTGACAAGCGAAGACCACGTGCATGTACAGTACACACGATTGCATGGACATCTTTCCCAACACTGGGCAAACACATGACTACGTTTAGCTAGGTCAAGACAGCGTTCAAGTGCATAATAACCACTTCACCGTGAATGTAGGCTCATTATCACCACTTAGGTGGTTGGCTAGGTGAATTGAATCAAGTTACAAATTATATCGCCCACGAGCGCGAGCAAAATGCTGCCCAGCAGTAAATGGCACTGTAGGCTTTGCTTTATCAACAACGAAGCAAGCGCCGCTAGCGTCCTGCTTACTACAATGCACATAAGAAAAAATTGATTATCACACACATGCATGTTGTCACAGTTGTCGCGAACTCGCGCCAGTAAGGCCGTGTCGATGCGCCATGGCTCCGCAAATATCAGCGTAGCCAAAGCGAATCGGTAATGCGCACAATGTGCGTCGCTCGCAAAGGTGCGTAAGGCTGCCCCTTTACGACGGCTCGTTCGAGTGCGGTAACACAAGCCTTGCCCCGAGTTGCACACTTTACATGATAAGCTGTCCCACTTACCTTAAGTTTCTTTCCCACTGCCATGCAGTATGTCGTCACGGGCGTCAGCCATCACCTCGGAGTCCTTCGAGCGCCCGCGCATATAGTTGATTCCTTGAACGACTCGTACTTGATCGGCACTCCAAGAAACGGGGGAATTGCGCGCAATCCTTTGCGCATCGCACAAACGAGTAGCGGCGCTTCCTTACGCAAATTTAATGTTTTAAAGACGATGGTCTTTCTTGGGATACTTAAACGGAGAAATTTTGGTCTGTTTCTCTGTTTGTCGGCACGTCACACGATTCGGCACGTCACACTCCATGCCTAAAGGCCACCAAACTTGATCTGGTGTATGCGATCATACTTTCAGCGTGGTCGAATAAAAAATAAATATTACGCATATCTGAGGCACTACATCATTATCTAGGCATTATACAGTGTGTTCCTTTTATTACAAAATCTACAGATACGTAATTCTAAAGATCCTAGTGCTCAAAGAAGCGAGACGCAGTGCACAAAAAAACCCGTCTGCCCATCGATTTCACTACGATGCCATAGTGCTGCCATCTGGCAGCATAAGCTGGGAGTTCCGAAGCCGATGTTTCCCGATAGCGCGACAGATGGCGTCCATATCTCATGCAGCGCCTGCTCTGTTTTTCGATGGCGTCCATATCTCGCGCAGCATCCCTAATATATAATCAATGCCAGCCAGATGCGGCCAATTCAACGTATAGTAGGCGCTGTCTGAGGCAAGGCAAAACGTAGGAGTACGGCCGGCACAAGACTATCGTCTTTCGACGACATTTGCAGCGAAGCACGCAGATACGCGGCCAATTTTTTACCTTGAATCTTCTTGAGGACGCAACAACACACGAGAGACGAGAAAACAAAGAAAAGTAACATCTGGCTTGGGCTGTGGATGGCTTTGACTTATTTGTTGTTTGCGAAAAAAAAAACATCGCCGTGTGAAATTAAAAAAGAAACAGTGCATGTTATTTGAAAAATGTCTTTAAAAACCAAAAATAATATCTTATTTTGAAGTCAATTTATATGATACAAGCTAAATACGCTTTCAACAAATTCTCTTTTCCTTTTTTTTTTCTTTTTCTTCTAGCAGACGACAGGCTTCTACCGCTTCTACCACGGACGTAGTAATGCGGCTTTACGTTAAATGCTTGCCGCTGAAGCAGAACTCTACAGTAGTCTACAAAGCAGGATGTCTACAAAGCAGTGATGCTTTTACGTAGTGCAGTATGTTATCTTTCAAGGCATGCTATTTCGTTGCGTTGAAGCAAAGGGAAGCAAGCCGGCGTGATCAGCTGATGTCGCCGGTACGCGCGGCACTGCCGTGTGCATTAGCGTCGTTGGCGTCGTTTCCCGCTCTGACTTTGTGATCGAGCGAGACAGCTACTGAGTGGACACACAGCTAGACGCTGGGGTTAACGGCGTATCACTCCGATTACGCGCGATATCCGACTAAAATGCAAGAGAGCCTCGATAAACAAGCTTCAACTGCTGAAGCTTGCGTGCAAGCATAAAAAAAAAAAATATATATATATATATATATATATATATATATATATATATATATATATATATATATATATATATATATATCCGTGTTTTCAGACTCGAGCGATCGGCAACCTATAGCGAAAAGATACGAGAAAAGTGTGCGGCGTAGATACGGTCACAAAATATATGCTCGCAATCAAAAGTACGATCGCATATCGCACCTACAAAGCACTCTCTCGAATATAGCGCGCAAACACGTTTATCTGTTACTTTAAATAATTGTTGTCGCCGTTGGGCGGGCGGCTCAGCAAGCTGGCGCAGCGGTCTCGCGCCATAGAGGTCCCGTGGGGTCGTGGGTTCGATTCCTGCAAAGGCTAATGTTTTTTTTTTAGCTGCCTATATTGATATACTACTATTTCTTTTATGTGTTGAGTGCTAAAACTACAAGAACAAACACGCAATATTAGGATCGAATACGTGTGTGGCACTGTGTTTGCATGCACACCGGTTATTTTTCTCTGTTTTGGCATTACCCAGTTGACGATACTACAAAATAAGGCCTGCAACAAGTGATTGAGCAGAGCAAAAAATTAGGGGCAAGAGATGGAAAGAGTGCAAATCATTATCTGAAAATTCACCCTTCGCAAAACGACGAGCTATGGCATACTGTGCGCTATGCAACTGTACTGGGCCTTGTAGGATAGTTTGAAAAAGCCAATGTTATGCACACAGGCGTTCGTTTCCTTGCAGCACGGTTGAGGCATCCACCGAGAACCGAAGGCAGGCTAGCAATTGAGAAGGTGATGCACACAGGGCCCGATTATGCTATTGCGCTCTACTCTTGAAGGTGAAGCTCAAGCGTCCTCACTTTGCCCACTCTGTGTTGCACATGTGTGTCCATGCAGCCATGATCTAAATTCTAAAGCACTTGTTGCATCTTCCAACTTCTCATCAAAACAGGCCATTAAATTTTATCGTATAGCATGTCATTGCAATCGTAATCTGCACTGCGGGCTGAAACAATGCTATTGCAATTCTCCAAAACAACCCAGCTCTATACGTGACCATCCGTGCATCATTGATGAACACTGTTGTGCGTTCATACACGTCCGTTGTGCCTTCATGTGGAATTCTTTTTCTGACCACTCGCCCCCGTTATACTGTAGGACAGCAAATCAATTCAACCTGGTTCACCGCCCTGCCTTTCTATCGTCTTTTTCCTCTCTTTTTCCTTCGTTTCATTTCATGTACCTGTGTAGTTGAAAGAGTTATTAATCATGTGCGTCAAGACTGATTGTCTATAGCAGGGGTCTCAAACACGCGGCCCGCGGGCCGCATGCGGCCCGCGGCCCGCAGAGTGCAATGTTCGTCCCATATTTTTTTTTATTTCCATAATAAGTATGTTCGTGAGCTACACAGGCATGACTGGTATAAAGCATTGTTTTCGTGAGGCGCCTCATGTGGTCACCATGTGCTGAAGCGTAACCGTGAAACAAAAAGCGTATTTCGGAATCGGCGTCCAGATTTTACTCATTTTGCAGATCGGTAGTGACATGTTGGATGGAATCGTGGCCCCAAATTTTCTTAAGGAATGACCCGTATATACCCCCCCCCCCCCCCCCCGCTTTTACATTTTTCCCTGACCTGGCCCTTGCGGGACTAAATTCTGCGACTGCGGCCCGCTGCCTGAGATGAGTTTGAGACCCCTGGTCTATAGGAAAGTAAAGCACAGAAACAAATTTGCTTCATACATCTGTACTTAAATTGGCTATACTTGATAACTTTCTTGCTTGATAACTTGAAAACTAATAACCAAGCAGTTTGACACGAAATTTGGGATCTTCAACAGGGAGCATCTGTATAACGATGAATAGGTGTTATTGATCACTTGTGATTTGAATGGCATCCATGCTTACTTGCACATACGACAACATGTGGATAAATGAGGCACTTATTCAACGATTAACCTATAAAGGTACTACGGTAGGAGGATCACAAGTGTAACATTGTCACTTTTGGGGATAGCTTTCTCTTGAACAGATGTAAGTACACCACTACTACCTATATGGCTGAACTTGCAAACACATGTATGCACGGATACTTTTTGTACTAGATGGGAGAGAGTGAGTCTCTTAAAAAAAAAACTAGATATGTTTGTCTCTTAAAATTTTCATATGCATGGCACTGTGCACACGTGTGGCCCAGCATGGAAGAAAACGTATTTTACCAATACCAGTCTCAGCAAAGTTTAAATGGCATCATATACAGGACTCACAGTTGGCACTACTAGTTCATAAACCCCGTACACTTGCTACCTCAAATTCTGATCTCTGAGATATATTTAATGCGGTCCTTTAGGCAAAACTTCAGTGTATGCAAGTGACATTAATGTAACTCAGAGTATGCTGTCATGATGTACATATAATGGAGGAAGTAGTGGCTAATACTGCATAAGGGCAAGTGTTTGTTCAATGTGAATCTTTCCCATTAGCAATGCCTACAGGCTTTTTTGATTGAAGTACTTGTTGGTTTAATACTGAGAATACCAGAAGTTCGATAACACATGGTTATGACAAAAGAAAAACAGTTTTCATTAGGTCATTTTATGGCGAAGACAATCTGTTGTTGTTGCCAGTGTTAAAGTGCTACTACAAAGGTAAATCATTAATTTAGTTTTGGGCTTAATGGCAGCTAAAGAACTTCGTTCATTTACATTAACACATGTTACCCCACCTTGTAAAGCTTCTGGGTAATCATCCATGAACAGGGACAAATATTTTTATGAATATGAAACTCACTTTTGTTGAACTGAATGATTTCCAATTATCAATGCGTTTAAAAGCTGTTCACTTATGCAAGATGTGAAGACTAGCACGACATACTCATTCATGAGTAAACATAATCACAGTCATTTGAAAGGCATGAATGTATGAGTGAGTGACGAAGGGTTTGAATAAACCTGAGTATGAACATGAGTGAGTACTCATGAGAGTGAGTTGGCATGCAGTATGAACATGAGTGAGTATCGATAAGTGCGAGTATCGATATCGATAAGTGATGAGGGATGTGAGTGGATGTCAGTATGAACTTGAGTGAATAGTCGTAGGTGTGAGTAGGCATGAATTCGAATATGAGTGAGTGTTGAGGGGTGGGTGCGAGTATCGATATCGATAAGTGATGAGGGATGTGAGTGGATGTCAGTATGAACTTGAGTGAATAGTCGTAGGTGTGAGTAGGCATGAATTCGAATATGAGTGAGTGTTGAGGGGTGGGAGTAGACCCGTGACGATTCTCTGTGACTCCCGGCCAGCCCTACAAGCGCTGCTGCAGCCAGCCCAAGCCGGGATCACCGTGGCGCTGCTGCACGCCAAGCTCACAGCCATCAGAGCTAGCGGTGTGCGTCTGTCCCTCCACTGGCTTCCCTCGCACGTTGGGATAGCTGGGAACGAGGAGGCCGACGCCGCCGCTAAGGCAGCACACCACAGCGACACTCCAGTCACCAAGGCGGTAGCCCTGTCAGACTACTCTGGGCAGCGACTGCGGCAGCTGCTACCAACGGCCCACCCTGACGTGCGAGTGGCAAGCGGCAAACCGCCACCGCCCCTTCCGGAGACCGGCCTGGAGAGGCGGGAGCGGTGGCTGCTCCTGCGCCTGCGGACCGGCAGCGTCTGGCCTGCGGCACGCATGTACTCCAAGGGTCGCTGCCCATCGCCTGCGTGCCGCAGATGCGGCGACGACGAAACACTGGAGCATATCATATGCTTCTGCCCTGCTTTGGCCGCTGAACGATGTGTGATGGCGCGCCGCTATCGCCTGCTGGGTCTCCCTGCGACAACTGCGGAGGACTTCCTTTTTCCCGCGCGGTCGAAGATACCGGCCCTTCGAGCGTTCCTCGAGTTTGCCGCTCCTGCGGACCTCGCCGCCCTATAGCCGAACGCTTGCCTTCGTGCTCCTGCCTGCGCTGACAAGATACCCTCTTGCCATGATTCTCTCTCCTCCTTTCTATCTTATCTTCTTCCTATCCTCTTTACTTCCCCTTCCCTAAGGGCGCTGAGCCGTGCCCCCCACGTCGGGAGGCAGGAAATAGCGTCCTTTTTTATCTTCTTCTTTTCCCCAACCACTCTCTCTCTCTCTCTCTGGGAGTAGACGTGAGTATGAATGTGAGTGACTAGGCATCCGTGTTAGTAGGCATGACTGAGTGAGTCGTGTCAAGTGGTGTGAGTAGACACCATGTGAATACTCATCGATGTGAGTAGGCATGAGTGTGAATACGAGTCGTGTCAAGGGGTGTGAGTAGACACCATGTGAATACTCATCGGTGTGAGTAGAGAGAGAGAGCTTATTTGAACACAGAGAGGTCAGCATGAGCCTTTGCGACCTAGCCTGCTACTCTGCACTGGGGAAAAGGAAAAGGGAAAAAAAAAGCAGTGATGATGATGGGGACAAAAAAGAAATGTGTATATATATAGCAGCTGTTGATCGCCCATTGCTGACAAAATACCGGTCTCACTTAGTGTTGCCAAACCGATTCCTGAGAACGTTGAAGCAAGCATATTTCGTCACGACACGTAAAGTGGGCAATCATGATGGGCTGTTGTTTCATTCACAGGGCAGCTTTCACAGTTTGGGCTGTCTGCACGGCAGATGAGGTGTACATAACGGCGAGTGAATGCAACTCCCAGACCAATCCGGTGTAGCAAACTGGCATTGCTTTAGTTCATTCTAGCCAGGAGGTGAAAAGTCATCTCCCGCAGACACCTGTATCGATGGTCTGGCTCAGACCAATCAGTCATTATGCACTCTCACATGAGTGATGTCAATAGAGAGCTCACGTCACTTTGCGAGTACGAAACTTTCACATCAGTGGGGGCGATATAGACATTGCCTCTTGCTTCAGCATCAGCAAGCTCGTTGCCTGCAAATCCACAATGTCCAGGGATCCATTGCAATGTAACTGAGTGACCATTCCTCTGCATGAGGTTAAATGCTTGAATAATTTCGAAAGCTAGTGTATAATATTGTCCCCTTCTTGAGCAATAGTCAATGGCTTGTAATGCGGTATTTTCTGTCAGATTGTATCACAAGTCGTCTTCAACAGCTGCAGAAATTGTAGCAAGATGGGAAGCTATCCAATTCGTGTCCGGTCAAACACCACATAAATCGGTGTGAGTGGGCGCAAGTATGAGTATGGGTGAGTGTCGAGCGGTGTCAGTAGACGTGAGTATGAACACCATACCGTGCAGGTGACTGTGAATGCAAGTGAGTACTCACGTTCTTGAGTTATATTTTTGCGTTGATGATTCTATTTGTGTTCTTAAATGCGAAGCATTTCTTAACTTCGACAACTTTGAGCGTATCTGTCTATCTAGCTGCCTACGACTTTGTGTTCTCCTGGCCATTTCGGTAATGGGATGTATACCAAAATTGGTAGGACATACCATGACTGCATGACAAACATAAATCACAAGTCATAACATGAAAATCATGACATGTATGTCATGAATGGCAAGATTTACATGTCATGGTCTTGGTGCCCTTGTGGTCACTTCCTTACCTTGATATATCAAAGAGTTGGTATGACATGACGAGTCTATGACGAACATATGTGACAAGTCGTGACATTCAAATCATGACACACATGTCATTTACAGCATGATTTACATGACATGGTCTTGGCGCGCTCGCAGCCATTTAATTAAATGAATATACACCAAAATTGGCTTCACAAGACATTTTTGTATGACGAACATAAAGGACGGTGGCAACATGAAAATGTTGTATGTCCATCCAGTTTCCGCATATTCCGTATCATAGTTTCCGTACATTCCGTATCGCCGTATGTCTTTCCGTATGTCCATCCGGTTTCCGCATGTTCCGTATCATAGTTTCCGTACATTCCGTATCGCCGTATGTCCATCCGGTTTCCGCATGTTCCGTATCATAGTTTCCGTACATTCCGTATCGCCGTATGGTCTGTCCGTATAACACATACGGATTTCGTTTTTTTCCGCAAGACTACATCCATACGCCCATACGGAATTCCTTATGTACCATATGTTACTTTCCGTATCTTCCTTACAATTTCCGTACCCATCCGTATACGTCCGTACAAAATCCATAAATTTCATGCGGAAAATATACGGAATCCGTATGTTTTCCGCATGATGGCATATTGTTTTTTTCAGTAGGGAAAGAAAGAGCGAAAGAAACAAAGAGGGGAAAAAAGAGAAATAAAGATAGGAAGAGCGGGCAAGAGGAATAGAGAAAGAAAAAAATAGTAACAGATATAAAAGAGATGCAAGAAACTGAGAGAAAGTAAACAAAAAAAGGAGACAGAAGGAACGTCACCCAGTTGCACTCTTCTTTCAGGCGTGGCACCGCCAGTGTGAAGCTGCTACAAGTTTTTTAATGTATGCAGCTGTGAAGCAGTAAAGTTGTTCTGAAAACAGCTTTTCGTCAGTCCTTTGTATATTACAGAGAGAAAATGAAGTTGATTAAATTTGCTTCACATCTACTCGCACTTGTGAGTACTCACTCACACTGATACTTGTATATACTCACTCACTCTTCATGTACTCATACTAACTCATGCCTTTTGAATGAGTATACTCATGAGCGAGTATGCCGAGCTATGCTACTAAGAAACGCGTTATAGATGAGAAAACAGCCTGAACTACCGATATGATGCATTTTCATGTATTTTCTTTGTTATGAGACACATTCTGAAATCGCACTGTAAATAAACGTGGTCAATAACTTCATGCTCTGAGGCATGTCTCATCACACTACAATCATTACCCAAGGTTATAGCTTTTGTTGCTGTTTGCCACGTTAAACCAACAAACCCAGCTGGCCATAGGTTATCCAAATTTGCCGTGCTTTCATGCTATAAATCAATAGAAAAAACTACTGATTGAAGTCTTACAAGCTACATGTCACTCATATTTTATTTACACTGAATTATCTGGAGATAATGCCATGGCAGAATATTTCTGTATTTTGTGTGCATCCACTACCATAATCAACAATGTATCTGTATGTATTTTGTGTTTGTTATCATTTGAATGCTACGTATTTCTTTTTCAAAGCGGTCACTAACATTCAGACAATGTATTATCTTCCACAAGCAATGTGTTTAGATTCGTAACACAGCGATTCCAAGCATTGTTTAACTTTGTGCAGTCCAAATGTTGTTATTGTTGCTAGAACCCTCTTTCTGCAATGCCTCCAGGTGATGTGTAGGCAACGAATGAAGCAATACATTAGTGAATAGCGCATAAGTAATGCGACTTCATAACATGCATCACACGCATAAAGTGGCTCTCATATGAAGTTGGTTAACTGACACCTAGTAAGTCAGTTGGCGTCCATTTTTCACTGAATCCAATGCAGTAGTGAGAAACGGGATATGAAGTAAAAGCTTACTTAGGCACGCGCCCAGTGTGAAGCAATTACAGGGCATATGTGCTAACAAAGGCAAATAACTATACAAGGAAAAGGGGAAATAATTTACAAGGTAAATACACAAGCAAAATACAAATAATTAATATATACTTGTACAAAAAATAGTATTACTACATATAGCATCATATTCGTACGTATAAAAAAAGAGAGAATTCTGGTTTGAGCTAGTTGGTACTGGTTCATAACTGAGGGTAGAGCACTGCACGGGCCGTGATTTTCGGCCCGGGCCCGGCCCGAGCCCGGCACTCGCTGAAGTTTACCCGCCCGAACCCGGCCCGGTGACTCAAAACGAGACCCGGGCCCGGCCCGAGCCCGAGAAAAAATTCCATCTTCCCGGCCCGGCCCGGCCCGACCACAAATCGGGCCCGACAGAGGCCCGAGCTAATAATCTAGGTGGTTTTGCCCGAACATGCAATCGACAGCAAGGCGCTTTAAGTAGCAAATATCTACGTTTTCTTGGCGCATGCTAAGCAAACAAGTACGCTTTCATCTACGGTAATTCCTTCTACTAGATAACGTTCTAGCGTTAAACGTCGCCAAGTTCAGATTCCAATGGCGGCCTGTCCGGGCCCAGAGATTCTTAGCACCCTCTGCTGCGTCGCAGGTCTAACCGCCGCCTTGGTCAGTTGCTTCGCAGCCGCTGGGGACTCAGGGCCGGGGGTTAATTGGTGTATTCATGTGGGAGGTAGTGGCCAAGTGCTGCACCAGGGTGGCCAATCCTGCTCTGGTGAAAGAGTGCATTGCCGGCTGTGTTCGCCAGTGAGGCCGCACCCCAGGCCTTTTTACGCAATTCCATCATCACGCGGATGTTTTTTTCAAATCCGGTTGGGAATTGTCCGGCACGGGGATTCGAACTACGGACCTCTTGCATGCGAGGCTGATGCTCTACCTCTACGGCATCGCTGCAACCAACCTCTATACATAGCCTTCACAGATTATGAGAAGGCATTTGATTCGGTGGAGACATCAGCAGTCATGCAGGCACTGCGGAATCAGGGCATCGACGAAGCCAATATAAACATACTGGAAGAAATCTACAGCGGACCCACAGCCACCATAGTCCTCCGTAAAGAAAGCGACAGAATCCCGATAAAGAAGGGTGTAAGGCAGGGATACATAATCTCTCCAATGCTATTCACCGGGTGTTTACAGGAAGTTTTCAGGGCCCTAGATTGGGAAGAGTGAGGGAGAAGAGCTTCTTAGTAATCTGCGATTCGCTGATGACATTGCATTGATGAGTAACTCAGGAGGCGAATTACAGCTCATGATTACTCAACTGGATACGGAAAGCAGAGGAGTAGGTCTGAAAATTAATATGCATAAAACTAAAGCAATGGGGAACAACCTTGGCAGAGAACAGCGCTTTGCGATAAATGGCGAGACACTGGAAGTTGTAAAGGAATACGTCTACTTAGGACAGGTAGTAACCGCGGAGCCGAACCATGAGGGTGAAATATCTCGAAGAATAAGGATGGGATGGAGCACATTTGGCAAGCATTCTCAAATCATGAATGGTAGTCTACCACTATCCCTCAAGAGGAAAGTATATAACAGCTGCATCTTACCGGTACTTACCTACGGAGCAGAAACCTGGAGACTTACAAAGAGGGTTCAACTTAAACTGAGGACGACGCAGCGAGCGATGGAAAGGAAAATGATAGGTGTAACCTTAAGAGACAGGAAGAGAGCAGAGTGGGTCAGGGAACAAACGGGGGGTTGAGGATATCATAGTTGAAATCAAGAAGAAGAAATGGATATGGGCCGGGCATGTAGCACGTCGTCAGGATAACCGCTGGTCATTAGGGTAACTGCCTGGATTCCAAGAGAAGGCAAACACGTGAGGGGGGAGACAGAAAATTAGGTGGGCAGATGAGATTAGGAAGTTTGCAGGTATAACGTGGCAGCAGAAAGCACAGGACCGGGATGATTGGCGGAACATGGGAGAGGCCCTTGCCCTGCAGTGGGCGTAGTCAGGCTGATGATGATGATGATGAATTCCTTCTACAAAAGGGCCTCACTGTGGTAACAGTTCACCGGCCATACTGGGTTCGATGAACGGCTTTTCGGCAGTGGTATACCATACATATTTTTTTACAAATACAATGGGAATCATCAACAGAGTTTGGTAGCATCTTGTAGCAACAAAAGTAATTTGCACCGTGAGTTCAGTTTCAAAAAGGAGCACAATAAGAACAATGGAGACAGAGAACACAACGCTCTCTTCACTTTGTTTTTGCTGCGCTCTCTATTGCAATTTATAGGATGCTCTACCACCAAACCCAATCGTGCACCCTTCTGGATATATTGCCCCTGTCTTCAGCATAGTAGCACCTTCCACGGAAAGCGAAGTAGAGGAAAAAAGCCAAATTATTACCCTGGTTATAAATACGCTAACCCTAAATAAATTTATAGTGAACTCCGTGCACCACGTGTACTTTTCGAAATACGTATAAACAGCTGAAAGGACGAGAAAAAAAAAGCTAATTGTAAGACCATTATGTCCATATATCACATCACAGCTATACAGCCTATAGGGCAGAAGAACTTGCGTCTTTATTTATTGTTTCCTGCGTTTCTTGTTTGTTTTACTTCTATTTCTTTACTCGCTCCACTCAGTAGCACCTTTGATCTAGAGAGTATGAAAAGTAAATGAAATAAGTTTTTGTGCCATAGTTTAAAGTTCATTTCTTCACATTTTATTGTGCGAAAAGTCCAATTATCAAGAGATTCCGGCTCTAAGCACACCATGCTCTGTTCCCCTTCCCCACGCAGAGTAGCCAGTCAGCGATTTGCACACGCCTGCTAAATTTTCTGCTTTTCACTAAAGAGTTCTCTCCCTCTCTCTTCTGCCGGGCTACACTTTCTTTAACTGCTTGCGCTAGAAGCATGGGCGCACGAAATGTGCCTTGCGAATCGCGAAGGCGTGTCGTAGTCCTGAGTCCTCACCCACTGGAGCAAATTTCGGCCGTATTTGCGGACTTCTACAGAATGAACATCTTTGCAGCTCATCGCTTCATTTCTCTTGTTCCCGAACGTCGTGCCACTCTTCAATATAATATACAAAAGTCCTCTTTGCGCGTTTCTCCTTGCATGTTTCAGCAGTGTACGTTATGCACGGTTTCTACTATGCTCTGTTTTTTTTTCATATTTTAATGATGTATGCCTTGCTAACGATGTTTTGCTAACGATGCTAACGATGGGTAGAACTGGCAGGAGGTGAACGAAGAGATTTCAATCTATTTTCGCGGTTCGTTCCAGTTTGGTAATAGACGCGAATAAACTTCTCGACACTTACTCATGGTATGCATAAGGTTCGGGGTAAGGGGAGATCACCCGATGTGAATTCGTAACTGTCTTTTTTTTAATGCGAAGTATTTCTTTGCGTACTGTAAGCACTTTTTCGTTTCTATCTATCTATCCATCTATCTATATATCTATCTATCTATCCGCCTACGTCTGGGTGGTCTCGTGATCACCTCCTTAACCTGGGGTAAACCAAAATTTGTATGGGAGGGCAAGAGGTATTGACGAATATGTCTGGCTGGTCATGACATAAATAACGTGAAAATCCTGTCACGTACGTCGTCAAACCCTTTCCTGCAGACACATGTAGCACATATCCGTATACCACGGGCCGGGGTATGCGGGTATGCGCCATACGTGTTTCACAATTTATATCTACCTAGGAATGACGAGGACAGACATTAGTAATTTAAATGCGAGAGCGTTAAGAAAAAGTGCCGTCGGCAGCGTTGACCCAACGAATGTAAAAAATAAATACCAGGGCTTCAGCAGGAATTGAACCCAAGCATTCTGCGTGACAATCAAGTATTCTACCACAGAGCCATGCCAGGCCTCGGAACTGCTTTGGAAAAAGATCCTACCCTATGCAGGCGTAATGTTGGTGAAACGTCAGTTGTGGTTGACGTGCTGGCTATCTAATATTATAAACACTACACATGTAATCCTGTCGTAGTTAAGCGTAATCCACTGTAGTTGGTCCACGAAGCACTATCCACGGCTACCATCATCGCAAGCACAAGCGCTACATATCAGCTTACCACTTCTGGTGTTGGTAATACCCGTTTTTCTGTGGGCATCGTTACGCAACTGTGAACAACTGGTTATATGAAACTACTGGTGCGTACTGGTCAACATATATCTGTGCGGATAACATTTGTGCATATATTTACCATCATTTCATAACGTCTCGCTCAATAAAAAAATTACAACCCAGTCAACTTTCCGCCGCATGCTTCGCATAACGTCGATTCCCATGGTACTTGGGATCTGCCAAATTTGTTTTCAAGCCTGATATATCATCATGTAAATATACTTTGCCCACAGCTTGTTTAATGGACCTGTGCTTTTCCTGCAAATTCCGACGCTGTTGCGGCTGTATCATGTAGCTCCAGCACCATATAGCGGAACACGACGAATGCTCAGACGTTAACAATCTGGGAGCACAAAGCAGGCTGTGCATGTCCAAGTCATGTCACATGACCACTGGGAGCCATGATGGAGCCACGGAAAGAGAACGTGTCTTTATAGTGATTGTATCTAACGAGACTCCGTGCAGACCTTTCGTTTTAGTGGACTGCGAGAACTTTGAAGAACGTCACCCTGCTTTGGAGCTGTGTGATCGCCCTTCCGATGATAAGTTACAGATATATATTTAATAAAATAACATTAAAGATATAAAATAATAGTGAATACAACTAATGAAGCAAATAATAGTCAGATGTTAACTATGTAAGCGTCTATCTGTCAAGTAGCCGCATGTGCAAGGGGCAAGAAAGGTTCAGTACTTGCCCCTCATAAAAATTCTTCAAATAGCTTCCCCACATAAATAAACGTTTTTTCGAGATACAATATGTGAAAAAATAAACGTTGTTTCGAGATACAATATGTGAAACACATATGTATGCATAATGTAGGTGGAACAATCTTAAGAACTGAGCAAACTCCGAGCCCGGCCCGACCCGAGCCGGCCACCTCATACCCGGGCCCGGCCCTAAGCCCGGAGCTTGGGGCGCGGGCCCGGCCCGGGCCCGCCGTAGAAACTACTTTACCCGGCCCGGCCGGGCCGGGCCCGGGTTTTCGGGTAGGCCCGAGCCCGCGCAGTGCTCTAACTGAGGATACTTTTGGCGCAAATTAAACGAGGACACAAACACACAAGAGAACAGGACGGGCGCCGAACTTCCAACTAATTTTATTCCACAGCGGAACGAAGATATTATAGCAAAGCCAAACCACATGATCAGTGCGCGCGCATTACATTTTCTTTAACAACCAGAGAACCGTAACGTGCTGCTGAGATAACTAATCTCTTTGTCTTGCAGGGATAGTGAAGCAGTGCTGACGCAGGCGTCGCCCCTTTGCCTTATGTAATCGGCCTCTATTACTTCTCTCTCCATCTTTTCCCTTGCCCAGCCTATAACCTTCGCTTCCGTGAACTTGGGGTAGTATCCACAGACCTTGAATATATAGGCCAAACCAGGCAGTGTTTCAACGACAGGGCCAGGCAACACCGCCTCAATGTAAAGAATGGATTTGGCAGTCTGATGGCAACGCATTGCAAGGTCTGTGGATGCTACTGCTACTTTCGTCACAGGACAGCATATGCGGAACTAGCTACGAGCCGAAGCAATGAAAGGATATCGCCTCTGCACGTGCATCACCAGCGGACCGTTTCGTCACGACAGTGATTGGTGTGCTGCGTCTGCCCTCTACCGGCCAAGTTCCCGCATACAAGCAAGCATCGCTGGCGCCGAGTCACAATTGGCACCAGTGGTTGCGGACGTGAACAAGTCGCTAATCTACTGCTACTTTCGTCACAGGACAGCATATGCGGAACTAGCTACGAGCCGAAGCAATGAAAGGATATCGCCTCTGCACGTGCATCACCAGCGGACCGTTTCGTCACGACAGTGATTGGTGTGCTGCGTCTGCCCTCTACCGGCCAAGTTACCGCATATAAGCAAGCATCGCTGGCGCCGAGTCACAATTGGCAGCAGTGGTTGCGGTCGTGAACAAGTCGCTAATCTACTGCTACTTTCGTCACAGGACAGCATATGCGGAACTAGCTACGAGCCGAAGCAATGAAAGGATATAGCCTCTGCACGTGCATCACCAGCGGACCGTTTCGTCACGACAGTGATTGGTGTGCTGCGTCTGCCCTCTACCGGCCAAGTTCCCGCATATAAGCAAGCATCGCTGGCGCCGAGTCACAATTGGCAGCAGTGGTTGCGGTCGTGAACAAGTCGCTAATCTACAGCTACTTTCGTCACAGGACAGCATATGCGGAACTAGCTACGAGCCGAAGCAATGAAAGGATATCGCCTCTGCACGTGCATCACCAGCGGACCGTTTCGTCACGACAGTGATTGGTGTGTTGCGTCTGCCCTCTACCGGCCAAGTTCTCGCATATAAGCAAGCATCGCTGGCGCCGAGTCACAATTGGCAGCAGTGGTTGCGGTCGTGAACAAGTCGCTAATCTACTGCTACTTTCGTCACAGGACAGCATATGCGGAACTAGCTACGAGCCGAAGCAATGAAAGGATATCGCCTCTGCACGTGCATCACCAGCGGACCGTTTCGTCACGACAGTGATTGGTGTGCTGCGTCTGCCCTCTACCGGCCAAGTTCCCGCATATAAGCAAGCATCGCTGGCGCCGAGTCACAATTGGCACCAGTGGTTGCGGTCGTGAACAAGTCGCTAATCTACTGCTACTTTCGTCGCAGGACAGCATATGCGGAACTAGCTACGAGCCGAAGCAATGAAAGGATATCGCCTCTGCACGTGCATCACCAGCGGACCGTTTCGTCACGACAGTGATTGGTGTGCTGCGTCTGCCCTCTACCGGCCAAGTTCCCGCATATAAGCAAGCATCGCTGGCGCCGAGTCACAATTGGCAGCAGTGGTTGCGGTCGTGAACAAGTCGCTAATCTACAGCTACTTTCGTCACAGGACAGCATATGCGGAACTAGCTACGAGCCGAAGCAATGAAAGGATATCGCCTCTGCACGTGCATCACCAGCGGACCGTTTCGTCACGACAGTGATTGGTGTGTTGCGTCTGCCCTCTACCGGCCAACTTCTCGCATATAAGCAAGCATCGCTGGCGCCGAGTCACAATTGGCAGCAGTGGTTGCGGTCGTGAACAAGTCGCTAATCTACTGCTACTTTCGTCACAGGACAGCATATGCGGAACTAGCTACGAGCCGAAGCAATGAAAGGATATCGCCTCTGCACGTGCATCACCAGCGGACCGTTTCGTCACGACAGTGATTGGTGTGTTGCGTCTGCCCTCTACCGGCCAAGTTCTCGCATATAAGCAAGCATCGCTGGCGCCGAGTCACAATTGGCAGCAGTGGTTGCGGTCGTGAACAAGTCGCTAATCTACTGCTACTTTCGTCACAGGACAGCATATGCGGAACTAGCTACGAGCCGAAGCAATGAAAGGATATCGCCTCTGCACGTGCATCACCAGCGGACCGTTTCGTCACGACAGTGATTGGTGTGCTGCGTCTGCCCTCTACCGGCCAAGTTCCCGCATATAAGCAAGCATCGCTGGCGCCGAGTCACAATTGGCACCAGTGGTTGCGGTCGTGAACAAGTCGCTAACCTACTGCTACTTTCGTCGCAGGACAGCATATGCGGAACTAGCTACGAGCCGAAGCAATGAAAGGATATCGCCTCTGCACGTGCATCACCAGCGGACCGTTTCGTCACGACAGTGATTGGTGTGCTGCATCTGCCCTCTACCGGCCAAGTTCCCGCATATAAGCAAGCATCGCTGGCGCCGAGTCACAATTGGCAGCAGTGGTTGCGGTCGTGAACAAGTCGCTAATCTACTGCTACTTTCGTCACAGGTTGGTCTCAGTTTCTTCACCCAAGTATTTTTTTTCTTTTTCATTGTATACCGTTGCCACTGCTGCCCAATCCTGTGCTGTTGTACATAATGCCGACGAACGCTGAGTTGGCAAAAGAAATGGATAGTTTACGCGCTGAGATCGCTGGGATGCGTGACAGCCTTAATATGTTCAATGAACTTGTCGAGAATGTTAAGAAGCAGAATGCCGACCTTGTTAATGAAAACAAGGCTTTGAAGGATGAAATTAAACAATTGACACGAAGGGTTTCTGAACTTGAAGAGTACTCCCGCCTAAATAACGTAGAAATAAAAGGTGTCCCTGCAACAAAAGGCGAAAGCTGTCTTGCGGTTGTTCAGTCCATGGGCGAAGCTGTAGGGTGCAAAATTGCACCTGAGGATGTCGACACTGTGCATCGTGTGCCAGCCAAAAAAAGACACAAACATTATCGCACGCTTCTGCTCCCGAGAAAAAAAGACCGAGTTCTTGAAAAAAGTACGAAAGGCTCGCTTAACGACTGTGGCCCTTGGGTTTTCCCAAAGCAATCAGAAGCCCTTATATGCGAATGATCATCTCACGGAAGAAAGAAAAGGGCTGTTTGCACAGGCACTTGAACTGAAAAAGGCAAAAGGCTGGAAAGATCTCTGGACTGACCACTGCGTGATTAAGGCCAGAAAGACAGATGACAGCCGCGTCTACCGTATCTCTAGTGCGGGTGACCTTGCTGTTTTTTCCTAGTGTACTAGTGTTGCTACTTGCCGTTGCGCACTTTAAATCTGCACAAGAATGTTTTCTTGTCAAGCTCTGAAAAAATATTTCAGTGATCAAAACCCAAAACTATCACTGATACATTTCAATATTCGCAGCCTACGTAAAAACTACAACAGTCTCACTGCGTTTCTTCTTTAATTAATCACAATTTCTCATTCATTTGTTTATCTGAGACGTGGTTGTCGCCGGATGATAGGAACTTGTACACGCCATTAGAATACGCCAATGAAGAATACTGCTATCGTGCTACACCACGTGGCGGTGGATCCGCCATTTTTACTAAATCATCGTTGTCATACAAACGCCGCAATGACCTTGCGTTTTCTAATATGTTCTGTGAATCTGTATGGTTAGAATTTGATAAGTGTGTTTTCTCAGTTGATGGCCGGAACACAGTATTAGGGTGCATTTATCGTTCACCAACATCTTCATACTCTGACTTCTGTTCTCAGTTCGATAAGTTGCTACATATTATAACAAATGAAAACAAAAATATAATCATCTGCGGAGACATCAACATAAACATTATCGACCCTAGCGATCAGTCATGCTCTGATTATCTCGGATGTTTACATGGCTACGGCCTTGAATCTTTAATAAGCACTCCTACCAGATGTGACATGGCAGGATCTAATACGGTAATTGACCACATATTAACCAATTTCGCTACAGATAATGTAGAAGGAGTCATTGAGCACAGCATAACAGATCATTATCCTATATTTCTTACTTTAGGCAAGGACGATTATAAAGGTAAGGAAAAGAAAGAGAGGATACGGTTTGATTCTCAAAAATTTGTATCCTTGGTACAATAAACAGATTGGACCGTCGTGATAAATGAATCCGGTGCTGAAAAGGCCTATCAGCTATTTTTGACTACATTTACTCAGTGCATCAACGAATGCACGACTACACATACACTCTAAGCCGCAAAGGGCGAAAAGGGGTCTGTGGTTCGTCCTTTTGGGGAGTAACTGCGTTGCCACAACCATTACTCCCCAAAGGATGAACGATTCGTCCTTTAGGGAGTAACTGTGAGGGGACGATCTGTTAGTCCTCGGTAGTTTTGAGGGACGAAATGTTGGGGTGTAAAGTTACCCCTTTGTGGGAGTAACTGATTTCTTCCTCATTTTGCCTGGTAACTGCGTAGGGACGAACTGTTACCCCTGGTGGGACTAACTGTTGCTCCTTCTCGATAAAAAAAATCAATTTATTACAGTTTCTGGTTTAATTACCGAGAATTTGGACGTTGACATATACATTTCATGACATATACAATCAATACACAGAAGCAAATTCAGAAGTAAACTACAGAAAATTCACAACCAACACACAGGATTCGAACTCGCGACCATTGAAGCAGCAGCCACGTACGCTAACCACTACACCATGCCCCCGTACACAGCAGAGTGAAAATTACCGGGGTTATATATGTAGGCACCGTTTGGACAGTGCGCATTGTGACATGTTCGTCAAAGTGGCAAGATTCCTTATATTAGGCTTCAGCCTTCAGTGTTTCGCAAGCAACCATTCGGTTTTGCCGTCCGTGAAAATGCAAAATGCGCTGGATTGGTTTTTCTACGAGCGTGCTTCGAGCGAATTTGTGCGCTTGGTGAATGTATATATATATAAACGTTCCCATATATGCTCCTGTCACTGTGTCAAGCTTGCTTGCTGCTTAGTGTACAGAACGCTGTTGGTTATATCGTTCAGCGAAAATGTCTGTTTAGTGTCAGAAAAACTAAAACGTCTAACGAAACAACGAAGTTTATTGAACGACTCGTGTCAATTCTGCAGCATCGTACACATAAACAACTTTGTTGAATACAGAAGATAGGATGGCTTCCCTGCATCCTAGGAGAAGCAATGAAAAGTGCAGTGTTTTATTCGAATGGATGCTGTCCAGCCGACTTCAGGAAGTGCAACAGCACCATCGACAGCTGCCGAGAGCGTGTTCGTAGCTGCAAGATGTTGAAGACGTTCCTCCGGGGGGCGCAACGCTCTCATTTATCGATTCCCTGAAAAAGTAAATGCAGAATCATTCATTATTTCCGGCAGAAGTGTGTGTCCACTTGTAGCTACGTCACACGGCGTCTGTTAGAAATGCCGCATGCCTAAAAATTAGACGAACACTGCTCTTTCACTGAACCTGTCATAATGCAATCGAACAGTTCAAAATGTGTTGTGAAGCTCAAGAAACCCGTTCCGGATTTTAACGTTGCAAGCTTTCACAGGGACACGCTTGTGGGCCCACTTATTTATCAATAAAGATTGCGCTTCATTTGAGAGAGAGAAAAACTATATGATTCTTAGCGTCGCTACAAATGAGCAAAGTCGCCGATGCGGTCGCCGACTGCCTGTGTTAGTGGTGCTAATCCTTGAACTAGACATGCAATTTTATCAGCCAATCTTCCCAAATGACTTGTTTACCTTGCAATAGAAGACATTGAGCGGAGTTTACGTGAATGTTCTTTCAGAAAGCCGCGGAAATTTCCGATAAACAATGCTTATTTGTGCAGCGCTGAAAAAAAAATGAACAGCTGTACTTGCTGCAGCTAATGTCCTTCTCCGAGGTTACCATGTTTCGATGGCCCAGCCATCATGTTTGTAGTTCTATAGCAGGCGGAACAGCACTCACGTCATCAACCATGAGTGTTTGGTTCGCGAAGAACGTGAATGTTAAATAAGCGGTCAGCGTTACATATCAACAGTACACAGCTAAAATCACGCCGAGTGATCGCAGCCTTGTTTACACTCACCTTTTAGGCGATATCCAGTCGGCGCGTAGCATTTCGATGGCGTAGCACTTCATTCCGGTAGCGGACCACGTTTACCTCAGCGCGAAGAACATTCAGAGCACCACAAGTGCCAGCAATCACAACCACGAAACGAGAACACATCCGCAACACACCGCTGCACCATCGAGGGTTAGCTTGCCGCGCTATAACGAGAACACCACGCCGCGAATGGATACAGCTTGGGCGCGTGCACATTTTTTTTTTTTGTGGGAGCTTTCTTACATTTGCTTATTATTATGCCATATAAACGATATTACCTTACTCCTGCCGTAGTTGCCGTAGTTGCCATGGCCGTGTACACTAAAACAAACTGTTAACAGTTGATTTCTTTAGCGGACTATTTCCTTACGCGCACGCTGACCATTCGTTCCAGGCCGCCGTTGCGCGGGAAAGTTCCATGGGAGTAAACGTTGCTCCCTCTGGCCTAACAGTTCCTCCCTCATTTTGCACACGGCACCCTCGTCTTCCAGTTAATCCTCCCGCGGATTAACTGTTCGTCGCGGGGACGAAATGCAGCAGTTACTCCCATTTCCGTCCTTTGCGGCTTAGAGTGTACCATAACTCATTATTTTAGTACTCCTAGAAAACCTTGGATTACAAAAGCGCTACTTCGATGCATCTTGAAGAAAAACCAGCTTCACAAAAGAGTGAATTGTGAGCCATTCAACTTTGAACTTAGAGCTCGGTTCAAGAAGTATTCCAACACTCTAGCAGCCGCACTTAAGTGTGCAGAACGAGATTACTTTCAGAAAAAATTCTGGATAATGGTAATAGGGGCTTTTAGCTTGTACGTATACATCTTTACGTTACCGGGTTACCGGATACCGGAAGGAATCTGTGCATGCGCGTTTCTTTACGGAACGTAGACTTTTACGGAACGTAAACTACTCGCCGGATAGGCTTTACGTTTTTCGGCCCTATCTCACAACTCCACCTTCGTTCGTGGCTACTCGCGATATCCGCTTTCAGGAGACTCCATCCGCCGATGCCGAGTCAAAATAAGCCGAAGTGCGAGCGATCACCTTAATTGTTTCACCAGGATTGCCGAAGCTAGTGATCTAGCAAGCCGAAGCAGTAAACGTGAGAGGCCTAAAGCTCCTGACATGCCCGACATGCTGGATAGGTGGCGTCATCTAGCGGGGCTAATATGAACCAGGCAAGCACAGAATTGGTATTGCAGAAACATCGTGCATTCTACTTCTGATGTGAATGCCTTGCAGTGGCATAACTACGAATGAGTCGCCTTTTTAATCATTTCTTCCCTCAAAAACACTCGGCGAAAACAAACGTGTCCATGACTGTGGTTGCACAAATCGTCACAAGATGTCGACACCATCTTCCGGTAACCTGGTATTTTATACGTTTTATACTCCTTCGCGTACATTGGGATACTTTACACGCTAAAAAACCTTATTGGTGATTTTGCCGCAGTAGTGATTCAATCTTATCTAAATTAAATATAGTTTAAATGCAGTTATCATCACATTTTGGTGGTTTGCGCAAACGTAAAGGTATACGTTTACGTAAGTACGTAAACGTGTACGTATGGTGTGCTAAAACTTTTCGAAAACATGCGTTCCGGTAAAACGGTAAACGCAATACGGTATTCCGGTAACACGGTAACGTTAAAAAGTATACGTACAAGCTAAAAGCCCCTAATAATACGAGGCGCAACTGGCAGGTCATAAACGAATTCTTAAATAATAAGTCGTGAGCAGCTAACTAAAATTAAAACTTAAGCCCAAACATACAGCCATCCAACTGATATGGCCAATGCGTTCAGTGAGTACTTTAGCAGTACCTGTGATTCTCTCACAAATCCCCCATTACCAACCTTGCCCCGTCAGCCTCATTCTTTTTACTTGCGGCCTACGAGTGCAGATGAAGTTCTTCATGTTATATCTTCGCTCAGGTCTACGGCATCTGGTCTTGACTCTGTTCACCCATCTCACATCAAGTTAGTTTCTAGTGAGCTATCTCCTATCATTGCAGATATTGTTAACAAGATGTTTAAAGAAGGTGTATTTCCCGATTCCCTAAAAGTTGGTAGAATAACACCTGTTCACAAAAAAGGTGATCGTGAACTCCTCAGTAACTACAGGCCCATTTTCATTCTGCCATTTTTTAGCAAGATAATTTAGCGTCTTATGCATACACGATTAGTGTCCTATCTAACGAAGTTTAGTCTATTATCATCTAAACAGTATGGCTTTCGGCCTGGCTATTCCACTGAGCTTGCGCTTCTAACCCTCACCGATAAAATAAAAAAAGGCAATCGACCAAGGCTTTTTGGTTGGTGGCGTATTTATAGATTTAACACGATTAATCACAACATTCTTATATATAAACTTGAATCGTATGGCATAACAGGCCTACCACTTCAATTTATTTCAAGCTATTTATCTAATCGTACTCAAGTTGTTCAGATTGACGGTAAAGTTTCAGCTGCTAAGAAAGTAAATCAAGGTGTTCCTCACCTTGATTTACTTTTTGCTATTTATTAACGATCTACCTAATATTTTGACTGCTACGGACTGTATCTTATATGCAGATGACACGACCATTTTTACTTGCGCTAATGATATCGATGACCTACAACAAAAAATTAACGTTGATCTACATAACATAAGTTCATGGTGTCGAAAGAACATGTTAAGAATTAATCCATCGAAAACCGTTTTCATGGACTTTCATTCCCAACCGACAGTACTTTCAAAATCTATATGTGTACGTCTGGACGATAACTTAATACCAATGTCTGATAGCACAAAGTTTCTTGGTGTAGTTCTCGACAGGCATATGAAGTTCAATCTTCATGCGCAATCACTCATTCGCAAGATAACCTTTGGAATACGCGCCATAATCAAAACTCGTTCATATTTTCAGCCACACATCATCCATTCCCTTTATCACGCGCATATTCATAGCCATCTATCTTATTGCATATCAGCTTGGGGCAACACATATTTCACCCACCTCAACCAACTTCAACGCATGCAAAATCAAGTACTTCGTCTCATGACATTCACCCATTTCTTAACCAAAGCAACTACACTTTATCACAATTTAAATATCCATCCTCTTCATCACCTCTTTCAGCTGAAGTTATCAATTGTGATGTATATGCTTTTTCGTGGTATTGTACATATTGATGGCATTGTCGTGGAAAGCTTTGTAAATAACAACGTTTCTAGGTTTTCTCAGCTTGATAATCGTCTTCTGCCTAAGGTTCGCACGAACTACGGTAGGTTCACCACCACGTTTACGGGAATCAAGCTGTGGAATTCCCTTCCTTACATAATTAAATCATCATGCATTCAAAAACCAAGTAAAGAAATACTTTTTTCAACAACTGTTTTCATCCTAGCAACTGATTTTTGTTTGGTACATGTTATATTGCTCTTTTGTTTTGTATTGTAATTTGCGATTGTTTTTTTAAATGTTACCTTTTTCTTTTTGTCTGTTACACATATACGCATTTTTGCTTTCAGATTTTTTTTTCTCGCGCTGTTCATTTTTCTTCCTACCGAAGATAATGTAACCACTGATTGATGTATATCTTCTTTCCCGTTCACATCATGTATGGGAGCCCCCCCCCCGACAGTTTTTAACTTTGGGGCTCCTTGTGTATTACCAATTTTGTACGCGCTTTTCTGTAAACTAATATCGTTGATGTTGAATAAACTTGAACTTGAACTTGAACTTTTCAAATTCCGGTTTGCAACCACAATCTCTACAGTGAATACCCAGATGGCCTTGAACAGCTGTGTTTACATGATAGTGATGCTCCTTTAAACGCTCATTCAAGCACCTGCCCGTTTGTCCAACATACTTCTTGCCGCAAGACAACGGGATCAAGTGAACAACAACCACAGCACATGGTACGAATTGCCTCCTATGTTTGGTTGTGCAGCCGCTCCTTTGTGCGGTTTGAGCGTTCACACGTTTACAGAGCACTGAAAGCTTTTCTGGGGCAGAAAAAACAACATTGACGTCAACCTTATCACCTATCTTTTTCAAATTGTGTGAAATCTTATGTAGATAGGGGAGCACCGCGGCACGCTTAGTGTCACTGGCTGCACAGTTTGCTGGTGCTTCACAAAGCCCTGCTTAATTGTCCTAAGCATTTTTTCCGCCACCGAAACTTACACATGATTAGGGAAACCAGCGCTTGTCAGAAGGGAAGCCTGCTCAACAAAGCTGCTGTTTAACGAATGACCGCAAGACTTCAGAAAAACAATGCTGAAACAATGATTAGCAATTCCTCTCTTTACGAGCTTCGAATGAGCTGACAAGCACGGTAGAAGCGGTTTGCTTCCTCTAGGCTCGTATTTCCAGCATAGGTGATCGCATGAAATGTTCAATCTCAAATCTAAAAACCTTAACGAGGCATCCTGCGGCAGCTCATGCGTCAGAATTAGTGGTGCGATGCGCTCTTCGAAATGACATAATGTGGTTGAAACGGCAGTTTCCAAGCCCCTGTCATCGCAGTCAAAAAGCACTAGAAAATCGTCCACAAAACGAAAAACCTTTACAAAAGCCGTTTGGTCGAGGCGGCTAGCCAAGAGTCGGTCACGGTAAGCGAGAAAAATGTCACTTAGAACAGGCGCTATGCATGAACCGATGCACACTCCTCTTTTTTGAATAGAAATACCTTCATTCCATCAGGCAAAAATTGTCTTTAAGTAAAACCCAAGGAGCTCAAGAAAGCCGCTAACTGATAAAGCCGCCGCGTTCTGGAACGCCACTGAGCCAAAATTGTCAGAACAGTCCTCAACGCACCGTAGCAGCGTGTCATGTGGTAAAGAGTAGTACAGGTCCTTGATGTCTACGGAACAGGCACTTAGACCCTTGTTGTTACGTGAAAGAAATGCAATGATGTCATTAGAGTCTTTCACCAGAAAAGGGTCGTCGAATGGTTGACTTTAGCAACCTTTCCTTTCCGCATCGTACTTGTAGATGATCCCGCACTGATCGTCAGCAGGTGTGCGGTATTTGGGCACCATGTCTTGGTTTCGCGAACACGTGTCCCGAGGTACAGAGGGGCTCAAAAACGCCTTGTATGACCAGCCATAGGCCTGCGCGCGAGGAAGGCAGGGGGGGGGGGGGGGAGGGGGGGGGAGTGACCGCCACGCTCCTAATGACTTCAGAGGGGAGGGGGGGCCGCACAGTCTGCCCCATACATTGCTTTAATGCTGAGGGGGGGTGCGACGATAACCTTTCGCCCCCCCCCCCCCCCTCCTGAAGAGGAACCCTTCACACGCTTATGTGCCAAGAGGACGCAAAGCTCTCCGAACAGGGTCTGATACACCTTGGAGAACATACGGAATAAACTCAATGGACGTAGTCTTCTCTCGTTACGCATTCCTCGTTCCTCTTTTTGTATTAAATAAATTCTTTCTTTGGTATGTAATCAATTCGTTATTTTACACGGTAACGGAAAAGTAACGACGTTACTTTTTAATGGTAACTGTAACTGTAAAATTGACATGTGTAAACTCGATAACTGTAACTGTAACAGAGTTACTTGTTTGGCTTAGGTAACTGTAACTGTAACAGTGTTACTTTTTACTGGTAAGGTGCCCATGACTGCTTTTTTTATGCTTCGCAAAACGGCGCCGGCTATCGCTTGCGCATCCGAGCGCGCCCGCGGTGCGGCTATTTTAAAACGCGCGCCTTTCCGATCACTTCTCTTGCTTGACATGTGCTGCCACGCTTCGGAATAAGTGGAATTTTTTTTCACGCGCCGATGTCTCTCTGTTGCTTTTTTGCTTTCCAAAGCGGCGCGGCGGCTTTCGCTTGCACACCCGAACGGGCGCGTGCGGTGCGGCTAGTTACGGTTTCGTCCTTCGGTTTGTTATCGTTTCTTGCGCCCGCAAAGCTGATGGCTGCCTGCTTTCTAATCTCTCAAAGGGTGGCCGCTTGTGACTCTCTCGTTTATTGCTCCTCGGGGCGCGATTACATCTGTTTCGGGAGGCGCTAACTGCACAAACGACGCCGCCGTGGTTGAGCGTCCTGTTTAGGCAACTCGGAAAAACTAACTCCGTCTCGCCGGCGATAAGACGAAGGATTACTTATAGCTTTTTCACTCGTTTTGCTTTCCGGACGGCAGCACAACCACACAGTTTTCTTCCGTGCACTCACTCACGCAGTTCGCCTACGTGCTAGGGAGTCGTGCTATAGGGAGTCGAGCAGCGATTCTTCCGATGTGGACTATTTTCCAAGGGCCGAATCTGACTCATTGGATGTCAGTTCGTCAGACGAGGATTTACTTACGAGTTCAGACTCGGATGATGATGAAGGACCGACATCTTGAAAGCGTGCGCGGTGAGGCGATCCGGATCGGATCAAAGTTGACTATTCCCCAGTGTTTAGTGTTAGAGGAAAAGCATTTTTTACCGGAAAAGTACTCTGGTTCACTTATTTTTGTAGGTCTGTGAGCTATCTTTATTATAATGCATAATTTTTATTCAAAATAAACCGTAGAAGAGTTTTGTTTGGGATTTTGCTTGATGTTACTATGAATAAACCATGTGTATGTAACAACACAAAATGATTTTTTTGTCACATTACGGTCACGAAACAAAATTTTAGACAAATTTTTTCGTAAATAGAATGGTCTGAAGAATTTATTTCAGCAATAAAAAAAATTACACATTTTTGGCATGCATTTCGCGAAAAACTTCGACCCTGAAAAGGTTAATGTGCCAGAGAATCAGCCTCCAAAGAGAAGTGGCCATGACTAAAATTACAATGTTGAGGACCCCGTTCCCGAAGGCACGAATCCACCTCTTCAGGGAAGTTATCAGTAGAGGCCGGATTTTTAGGCACTAAAAATCGTGTTTTAGGCGCCAAAAATAGGCAGGAAAAACGCAGTTTTAGGCCCCCCAAAATCGTAAATATAGGCACAATAAATTTCTACAAAAACTCAAATTTTCCAATAAGGACGTGCGCGACCTGGTCTACGACAGGAAAGCAAACAAATGTTATATTTTATGATTGTACAAAGGCGTTAATGATTTAACATAGCCATGCAATGGTCCCTTTTCGGGCACGGTTTCCAGAACACGGTCTCTCCTTTTATTGTCAAGAATGGTAAGTTAAGTGTCCACCATCGAATAAACACGCTCCTCGGTCTGCTTCTTTTCGGCATGGCGGGGAAGGGCAGCACAGGATTCGATAGCCAGACCGCTAAAAGGCCAGAAGGGTCTGTTAGCCTGGTATTGGCCGGGTCTAATAGCGCAGGGTCAAATTCTCCTCTTTGTGTGAACACCATATAGGGCCCCTTACCAGGTTTGAGCGTTTCGAGCTAGAAGTGTAATGCATGCACCCCGCTAACGATCACGTCTGCCAAGATTTGCAAAGCTACGCTCCCCGGAAGGAGGTGAAATGTGAGACTGAATGCCTCGTACCCTTTATCTCACGGGCGCGCGCACCAATGTGGGAGAAGTGAAGTTCAACAAGGAATGGTCCTGTATATGTCACAGTAGTACATGAAACTGCGAGAATTATTCGAGGCTACATGTGTAATTTGTGCAATCTGTTGCTTGAATAGAAGAATGGAAAGTTAATAGAAATATTAAAACACATACAAACGGAATGAGAAAGAAAGGGAAACTAGACAACCACCCGTTTGTAGCACGAAGCCACAAGGAAATCCATACGGATTTCTCAGAAAGAAAAGCTTTTTAGTTGCCGAAAAATTCGTCCTGGTCCGGGGTTCGAACCCGGGACCAACGCCTTTCAGGGGCGGTCGCTCTACCAATTGAGCTAACCAGGAAGCTAGCAATTGGCAGCGCGAGGGCGAATTCATCGACAACTCGAAGCACAGGGACACAAGTATTGCAAATGAGTTCTGCGGAAACCCGCAAGGTGGCGGAATGGTTAAGAAAGGGAAACTACACAACCACCCGTTTGTAGCACGAAGCCACAAGGAAATCCATACGGATTTCTCAGAAAGAAAAGCTTTTTAGTTGCCGAAAAATTCGTCCTGGTCCGGGGTTCGAACCCGGGACCAACGCCTTTCCGGGGCGGTCGTTCTACCAATTGAGCTAACCAGGAAGCTAGCAATTGGCAGCGCGAGGGCGAATTCATCGACAACTCGAAGCACAGGGACACAAGTATTGCAAACGAGTTCTGCGGAAACCCGCAAGGTGGCGGAATGGTTAAGAAAGGGAAACTAGACCAACCACCCGTTTGTAGCACGAAGCCACAAGGAAATCCATACGGATTTCTCAGAAAGAAAAGCTTTTTAGTTGCCGAAAAATTCGTCCTGGTCCGGGGTTCGAACCCGGGACCAACGCCTTTCCGGGACGGTCGCTCTACCAATTGAGCTAACCAGGAAGCTAGCAATTGGCAGCGCGAGGGCGAATTCATCGACAACTCGAAGCACAGGGACACAAGTAGTAGTATCGTGCTACAAACGGGTGGTTGTCTAGTTTCCCTTTCTTAACCATTCCGCCACCTTGCGGGTTTCCGCAGAACTCATTTGCAATACTTGTGTCCCTGTGCTTCGAGTTGTCGATGAATTCGCCCTCGCGCTGCCAATTGCTAGCTTCCTGGTTAGCTCAATTGGTAGAGCGACCGCCCCAGAAAGGCGTTGGTCCCGGGTTCGAACCCCGGACCAGGACGAATTTTTCGGCAACTAAAAAGCTTTTCTTTCTGAGAAAAGGGGGGGCAAGTCCGTCCCTCCTTCCCGCGTCCCACACCATCACAGCGCATGCGCGTCCCCTCCACCTCTCTCTCTCCTCTCCTATGCTCACCCCCCTTTCTCTACTCTGGGAATCCTTTACTCTACGGAACCCGCCTCTCTCCTACGCTCGCCCCCTTTCTCTCCCCTAGGAATCCTGTACTCTACGGAGCGGTTCCCGCGTCCCCTCTCTCTCGTCTTCTACGGTTCCCCCCCGTTCTCTACTCTAGGAATCCTCTACAGGGCTTAGTCTTTCCCGCGTCCCACAGCGCATGCGCGTCCCCTCTCTCGCTTCTCCTACGGTTCCCCCCCCGTTCTCTCCTCTAGGAATCCTCTACGGAGCGGCGCGCATGACAGGTGGTGCGACAGCTGCATACTCCGCTGGGAGCACCACGGTAGTTCCGCGGTATGAAAATGACGGAGCGCGCCTCATTCTCTCTCCTGTGCAGCGCCGCGATGAGCGCCCGGGCCGCTGCCGCGAAACGAGAGCGGCGACGTTTCTCCCGCTCAAGCTAACCATCTCCCCGCTGCTTCGCATCCACACATGGTCCCCTTTAGCGGGAGATGGTGAGGTTTTTTTTTGTTTAGTTTTTTCTTCGAATCGAGAGAGATGCGAGACTTAGCTGCCTATATTTCTTTTGTGTTCGTGTACTCGCCGTTCCCGCGTCGTGCCGGCGCCAGCCCTGACAACGCTTAGCATGTTTTTGGTGCACCGTCCCTTTCAGCAGTTCCAACTGTGCGACGCGATATGCCGTGATAAGGACACAGGATCCATGCCAGCCTCTCCAAACGCATAGACGGATCCATCCCACAGAAACAGGCAGTACACTATAGAGCGAACGCCGAAACGATACAACACCGCTTGTGCGCACGACCTGGCTTGGGCATGTCATGTGCGCATAGTGTAATCTTGCGTGCGCATGGCGTGTTGATGCGTCAACATCTTGTGATCTTCCGGCTCCGAGTTTCTTTGATACCGAAGAGGGCAGGGAATGAATTTGGCTTGCGAGTGGCAAAGGTTTCACGCTCACCGACCGGCTTCATGCTTCCCCGGCTCGTAATGAACCAATTAAAAAGTTCTTGTGGTACTAAGCTCTTCATTGCGCACGCGAACACTTCCAGTATCTGACTAAAATTTCTCATGTGACCTGGTGAAGCGCCCTTTAAAAGTAAATTACAAACGAAACAAAAGCCATTTGCACATCTGATTTTTTTTACCTAATTTCCCCTGACGGCACTCCATGGTTTCGCATTCGCTCTCCATATTCATGCTGCTGCGCCCAGGCACCTCCTGTTTTCTGCCCCTTCCCCCCCCCCCCCCCCCCCCACCACGCCCAAGTCTTCAAGGAGGTGCTTCAATTCCATGGGAACACTGAACTGGAAAACCGGCGGTAAAAGCAGCCCGCCTCGTCCTCGGCCATAGACGCCACTCTCCTCTTCCCGCCTTTATTTTCCTCTCCCCATTCCACTGTACACGCTGGGACGTGCTCCCATTTAGGGTTGCAGAAATTGCGTGTTTTCCTCTCCCCTGCTCCAACCGCTTGCGCCATGTCATTGCGATGGGGTAAGGTGGCCGGCGCGTCCCATTTCACTGCTGCTACCGGTTGCTTCCCGGATGTTTGTTGAACTAGGGAACTATAGTCGGTGACAAGCTAAGAATAAAAAGTAAACTCTACCGCTGTTTATTTGTATCATGCGCGTCCAACTACGGCCGCTCTTTACCATGACGTAACGGTTAAGACGAACCAATGAGAAATGCAACATGGCGCCGTTCGCGACGAGAGGCGAGGTACCGCTGCACCAAGACCGAGAGCAGTCAATTTGATTTTCTGTGGTGTCTATTTCTACCAGAAGCTCTTTCCTAGTGTTATCCGCACGTAGGTAGCATCATCGTCGCCGGTCGTCATTCGATGCATTAGAAGCTTGTGACTGACGCGTTTGAAGTGCAGCGAAGCCAGCGAAGCCAGCGAAGCGGCAGCTAGCAGCTCGGACGCTCCATCGCGTTCCGTCGTTTCGGCAGCGTCAAGTTGCATCACGGCGTGTGTTCCTTCCATCGCTCGGATGCACCAAGCAGATCACCTGAGTGTCACCATATCGGCGATTGTTGCGTTCATTCGTGTGCAGTGAGGTGAAGTCGGAATGTCCGCGTCTGCGCTCGATTACCGTCTGCAAAAGCCATAGCTTTAGCGTTGCCACATGTGCGTGCGTGAGTGTGTGTTACTTGGAGCTCGAAACGTGGGAATCTTGGTGATCTACTGCGCAATACGCGGTGCTGTGCGTCGCTATGAATGGCGTATGTGCGGAGAAAGCGAAAGAGAGCGACCATCATAACCCGTTAGCGCAACACAGTGCGAAAGTAAACAAACCAGGTACGGAGAACATGCTGTGGTGTGTGCATTATAAGGAGATAATTTTGGTCATCCGGTGCATGTGTGATTATGTGACGTGTGTCACCAGCCCAGAGTGATGTGCTAGGTCGAAGTTCCCGTCGCGTTAAGTTTCACGCTCGATGCATAAACGCCTTGCATGAAAAACGCCGTGCGAGGTAATCGTTGTCTACAAACAGCGAAGAGATGCACGCTACATAATATCGCTGTGACGCAGGAACTTCGGATTGCATGGATCGCGACTGCAACTGAAGGGACGCGGCTAAAACTATCATTGAGTAAAAAAAAGCTTTTTTTTAATAATGGCGTTGCATCATACTTCACGATATCCTATTTGGGATTCTGCTTTTGTCTAACTTGCGCTTTCTGTATTTTGTGTGTATTGTGTGCATATATTACGAAGTGATAATTTATTTATCTTAAACTACAGTGGACTCTCGTGAAGCTGATAGTCCATAGACCTTTCTTTTAGTTGCTTACCCTTCTTGTGATGCACGTCTTTTTTGTATGGTCTTTTGGCTACTCAATTTTTCATTGTTACATTTTCTATTTTTATTTTGTGTGTCCTTTTCCTTTTTCTCTCTCTCTCTGCTTGGAGGACGATGCTATAATAGCGCATCGAAGCTCCGTAAATTGTGCCTTGATAAAGATCAGTCTCCGAATGACATGTTGACAAATAAACTGTTTCTTTTAGAAGCGTATATCCTTTTTTTCTGTTTGTCTTACGGCTATTGAACACAGCCGACAGCCTCTTCGCAAGATATATATATATATATATATATATATATATATATATATATATATATATATATATATATATATATATATATATATATATATATATATATATATATATATATATATATACACACACACATATATACATAGAAGGTACGGGACCCTCTTCCATCAAAACTGGGCCTCCTGTTGTAATGCCCACTGGGGCGGTGCAGGTACGTAGTCAATAATTCATAAAGAAATAAAACAGTTGAACGTTCAAGGGCTGAAGGAGTCGTGGCAGCGCCAGTGCAAGTTATCGAAGCCAGAAACAATCTCACGTAAAGCTTTTAGTCACTGCCACTTTAGCCGCGTACATCGCCTTGGCGTATCCAGCGTATCCAATGACCCGCACAGTTAAGCACCATGAACGCTACGCGCTTTTATTTCGTTGAAGCGACGTCAAATGAAGCCTTGTCGTTTACCTCAAACACGATGACAACCACGGCAACTCCAGACGCAAATATGATATTAATGGCAACACAAGAATCGAAATTCGCAAAGGAAATCTCGGAACCCTTCTCTGTTCTTCGCTTTGAGTTGTTGTTGCCATAGTTACTGCACACAATGAAGAAAACTGGTGGCGAAATTTTCGTAAAAAGAAAAAGACTGCGAACGACCTTATTAAATTTAATTAATGTCCCTGTGTCGTTCTGTGAAACCATGAAGAAATGTTTCCTTTATATTAATTATACGTTAAATGTGGCATTCTTTGTTTTCAATACCATAATAGGCGCTGCGCAGAAACGTAGCCTTTGAGACGTACATTAATTTTTCGTAGACTCTGAGATGACCGCGGCGGGGGGGTGCGATTTAAACAACAGATATATTGTTAAGCTGACGCTGAACGCCGTGCGTTCACAATTTCTTTTATCTAGCTTTCCTTTCTTTATTTCAATATCAGTGCAGTATTGGCAATTATTGTTTGTATGTATGAAAATTATTGCCAGTGTTTAGGAACTACTTCGTTTGTAGCACGGAGGCATGCAAAATATGAGCAATGCGGCCACGTGGGCGGAGCTTATATTTATTCTTAGGCTGTCACCGACTATAGGTTGTTGCACCCCATAAACTTCCGAAACGTCAATTTTGCCCGGTAACAAGTGTCGGAGATCAGCAGACGACGACGAAGAAGAACTGATCGTGGGGTGCTGTCTCCGTAGCTAGCGCCAAGAAGTGCGTGCAGCACTAATCATCATCATGTACTGTTTAGTGTTCCATTGTCGCCATTAAAGGCATTTTGTTGGGTGTGTCTCGCGGCTCCGTCTTCCTGGCGGCGCCATACTTATCGAAGGACGGCGTTCCGCGACATATGGTGCCGAAACCCAAAGGGACAACGAGCGGATCCCAACGACGTGGACAACGAGCGACGGCAACTATGAGTTTCTACTAGAAACAGCAGCCGGAGCAACCTGATCCTCATCGGAACCGCACCCAGGGAAGCAACGAGCGGAACCGGCTACCTTACGAGCAAGTAAGACGGGATCCAAACGAAACATCATCATCATCATCATCAGCCTGTCTACGCCCACTGCAGGACAAAGGCCTCTCCCATGTTTCGCCAATCAACCCGGTCCTGTGCTTTCTGCTGCCATGTTATACCTGCAAACTTCTTAATCTCATCTACCCACCTAATTTTCTGTCTCCCCCCTCACGCGTTTGCCATCTCTTGGAATCCAGTCAGTTACCCTTAATGACCAGCAGTTATCCTGCCGACGTGCTACGTGCCCGGCCCATATCCATTTCTTCTTCTTGATTTCAACTATGATATCCTCAACCCCCCGTTTGTTCCCTGACCCACTCTGCTCTCTTCCTGTCTCTTAAGGTTACACCTATCATTTTCCTTTCCATCGCTCGCTGCGTCGTCCTCAGTTTAAGTTGAACCCTCTTTGTAAGTCTCCAGGTTTCTGCTCCGTAGGTAAGTACCGGTAAGATGCAGCTGTTATATACCTTCCTCTTGAGGGATAGTGGTAGACTACCATTCATGATTTGATAATGCTTGCCGAATGAGCCCCATCCCATCCTTATTCTTCTAGTTATTTCACTCTCATGGTTCGGCTCCGCGGTTACTACCTGTCCTAAGTAGACGTACTCCTTTACAACTTCCAGTGTCTCGCCACCTATCGCAAAGCGCTGTTCTCTGCCAAGATTGTTCCACATTACTTTAGTTTTATGCATATTAATTTTCAGACCTACTCTTCTACTTTCCGTATCCAGTTCTGTAATCATAAGCTGTAATTCGTCTCCCGCGTTACTCATCAATGCAATGTCATCAGCGAATCGCAGGTTACTGAGATACTCTCCATTAACTCTTATCCCTAATTCTTCCCAATCTAGGGCCCTGAAAACCTCCTGTAAACACGCGGTGAATAGCATTGGAGAGATCGTGTCTCCCTGCCGTACGCCCTTCTTTATTGGGATTCTGTCGCTTTCTTTATGGAGGACTATAGTGGCTGTGGATCCGCTGTAGATTTCTTCTATTATGTTTATATAGGCTTCGTCGATGCCCTGATTCCGCAGTGCCTGCATGACTGCTGATGTCTCCACCGAATCAAATGCCTTCTCGTAATCTATGAAGGCTATGTATAGGGGTTGGTTGTATTCCGCGCATTTCTCTATCACCTGATTGATAGTATGAATATGGTCTGTTCTTGAGAAGCCTGTACGAAATCCTGCCTGGTCCTTTGGTTGATTGAACTCTAATGTCGTATTAATTCTGTTAGCAATTACTTTTGTAAATAGCTTGTAGACAACGGACAGTAAGCTGATGGGCCTGTAATTTTTCAGGTCCTTGACGTCCCCCTTTCTTATGGATCAAGATGATGTTGGCATTCTTCCAAGAATCTGGTATCGTCCCCGTCGAGAGACACTTCGTATACAGGGTGGCCAGTTTTTCTAACACAATCTCTCCACCGTCTTTCAACAGGTCTGATGTTACCTGATCCTCACCAGCGGCTTTGCCTCTTTGCATTCCCTTTAGGGCTTTCTTTACTTCTCCTGTCAATACTGGTGGGATGTCAGATTCCTCTGGGCTATTACTGCTTCTTACGTTATCATCCTGACTGTCTCGGCTGCTGTACAGATCTCTGTAGAACTCTTCCGCTACCTCAACTATTCTATCCATATTGGTTGTGACCTTGCCTTCCTTGTCCCTCAATGCATACATCTGATTTTTGCCTATGCACAGTTTTCTCTTCATAGCTTTGAGGCTCCTTCCGTTCTTTAGAGCATGCTCAATTCTCTCCATATTATACTTTCTTATGTCGGCCACTTTACGCCTATTGATTAACTTGGAAAGCTCCGCCAGCTCTATTTTGTCTGTTGCATTTGAGGCTTTCATGGTTTGACGTTTCTTAATGAGGCTTTTCGTCTCTTGGGATAGCTTACCAGTGTCCTGTCTAACGACTGTACCCCCGACTTCCACTGCACACTCCTTAATGATACTAGTCAGATTATCATTCATTGCGTCAACGCTAAGGTCGGTTTCCTCGGTTAAAGCCGCGTACCTATTCTGAAGTGAAACTCTGAATTCCTGTACTTTCCCTCTCAAAGCTAGTTCATTAATCGGCTTCTTGCGTATCAGTTTCTGCCGTTCCTTCCTCAAGCCTAGGTGAATTCTAGATCTTACCATTCTGTGGTCACTGCATCGGATCTTGTTAACTACTTCCACATCCTGTACAATGCCCGGGTGGGCACACAATATGAAGTCTATTTCATTTTTAGTTTCGCCATTAGGACTCCTCCACGTCCACTTACGAGTAGCCCGTTTTCTGTAGAAGGTATTCAAGATCCGTAAATTATTGCGTTCTGCGAATTCTACTAGTAACTCCCCTCTGGCGTTTCTAGAGCCGATGCCACATTCCCCAACTGCATGATCTCCAGCCTGCTTCTTGCCTACCTATGCATTAAAGTCGCCCATCAGTACAGTATACTGTGTCTTTACCTTACTCATTGCTGATTCTACGTCTTCGTAGAAGCGTTCAACCAGTTGATCATCATGGCTTGATGTTGGCGCGTAGGCCTGTACCACCTTCATCTTGTACCTCTTATTAAATTTAATTACGATACATGCCACCCTCTCATTAATGCTATAGTATTCCTCTATATTACCAGCTATATTTTTATGAACAAGGAACCCCACCCCTAGTTCTCTTCTGTCAGCTAAGCCACGATAGCATAGGACGTGTCCGTTCTTCAGCACTGTAAAAGCCTCATGTGTCCTCCTAACTTCACTGAGCCCGATTACATCCCATTTAACACCCTCTAATTCCTCGAATAGTACAGCTAGACTCGCCTCGCTAGATAAAGTTCTGGCGTTAAACGTAGCCAAGTTCAGATTCCAATGGCGGCCTGTCCGGACCCAGAGATTCTTAGTACCCTCCGCTAGAAACGAAACGAAACATGGACCGCCTTAAAGACAAGCGTGCTGCTAGACGTGCCCAATCAACGAGAGTGATAAACGAGGCGACGGCGTTGTCGCAAGGTGACTGCAGCGACCGAACCAAGATTAGCAAGGTTATCGACAAGCTCGTGGCAAGCCGAGACGAGCTTCGGAAGATTAATGCCGAAATCGAGGACGTGATTCCTGTCGAGGAACTTGAGACGGAGTACGAGTCTTCGGCGCAATACGACGACCAGACACTTGAGACTCTGACGCGCCTACGATGCCGGCTGGAAGATCTCAGCATCGGCAACACAAGACAAACTTCTGTTTCGACGACGCACCGCACGCCACCTGCCCAAATGACAGCGGCATCCCAGAGCTTCGGACCTCGTCTCCCAACGCTGACTATCAAGCCATTTCACGGGGACGTGTGCCAGTGGACGTCGTTCTGGGAGCAATTCAACGGAGCCGTCCACACGAATCCGACTCTGAGAACCACGGATAAATTTTATTACCTCCCCAATTACCTGGTAGGTGAAGCCGCCGCTGCAATTGCCGGGCTACCAACGACGGAAGCGTGTTATGAGAGTGCCATCCAGCTACTGAAGCAGAGGTTCGGGGACAAGAGCAGGATTGTACAGCAGCACTTCAGAGCGCTTCGTGAACTACAGCCGGTGACGACTCCATCGGACACGAGGGGGGTTGCGCAGGCTCTACGACACAGTACAGCTGAATGTCCGATGCCTCAACGTCCTAGACGTTCCAACCACCAGTTTTTCAGCGATGCTCTACGACATCATGCTTCAATCCTTGCCACAAGAAATCGTCGTCGCGTTCCACCGCCATAGACGTCTCCAGGATGAAGCACAAGGCTTGGAAACATCTGCTTCAGGGGAGGCAACCACAACGTATTGCAAGAAACTTGAACAGCTCTTACGATATACACAGATAGAGCTTGAAACGAGAGAGCAGTGCGCTCCATCGACGTCTTGTATGAAAAACAGCGGCAACCACACAAAGCATGTGCCGTCGTCATCAGTCCTACATGCATCGGGAGACTCGAAGCAAGTACGCCATGAATGCTTCTTTTGCAAGTCTACAGAACATGAAACCGAGGCATGCAGCGCAGCTTTGGGCATACCAGAGAAAAAGGACCGGCTGGCCAAATGTATGCGGTGCTATCGATGTACCATGAAGGGTCACCGCGCGAACGAGTGCCGCCGGAGGTTGGTGTGCGCGACCTGCAACGGAAGACATGCTACAACGATGTGTGACCCGGATTATCGTGCAACGAGAGGCGAGAAATCATCCAACGTCGTCTCTGAAGCTCCCAAGCCCAAGAAAGCAGAGTGCCCGCGGTCGACTGCCGTTACAAACTGTCAAATGGACGACGGCGTCAGTTTGCAGACCTTCCATACTTGGATCGTCGGTGACAACGAGACGTCTTACGTCAGAGGAATATTAGACGGAGGCAGTCAGCGAACATTCATCAAAGAAGATCTGGCGAGGAGGTTGGGTCTGAAGATCATTCGGGAGGCTTGCCTGTCGGTGAACACATTTGCATCAGACAGCCCCTCGCGTGCAAGAAAATGCAAGGTCGTGGAGGTTCGCGTACGCAGCCAATTTGATGACAACGAACACATCATCGAAGCCATATCCATGCCGGTAATTTGCAACGACATCCCTCCTTTGCAGCGAAATTGAGAGAGCAAAGTTACCGGCTGGCAGACGACCGAACGGGGCCTCGAGGTTGTGGCGAGAGAGGCATTTGCCTGCTTATAGGATGCGATCAACTCTGGAAGATTGTTAGCGGCGAAATCATACGCAGCACAGACGTACAAGGATTGGTCGCAGTCAAGACCACTCTCGGATGGACGCTCCAAGGTCCTCTCACGAAAACGGAAGACATGAGCGGGACATCCAAAGTGATGATCTGCGTCCTGCGAGTGCAAGCTGAAGAAACTAAAGCATTAGAGAAAAGCGTTCTGGAGTCCCTTTCGACGTTGGATTCTATCGGCATTGCACCAAAGGCAGCAACTCGCAGGCACGCTGACGCCTTGTCTGTTTTCCAGAGTAAAGTCGGAAAGATTAGAAAGCGGTACCAAGTAGCCGGGCCACGTAAAGACCGGAACATCGAGATGCCACAAGACGACAGCATCGCAATTACTCGCTTACAAAATGTGGTGGAACGTATGTCGAAGCCCGAAGGAGTGACCGAAAGATATGAGACAGCGTTTCGTCCAGCCATTCTTTCCGGACATGCTAAAGTTGTACCTGACGAGGAATCAGTGGATGGCCCTGCGTACTACAGGCGACACAACGAAGTCATTCGAGAGGACTCGCTTACCACCAAGCTCGGCGTGGTGTTTAATAGGTCCTTTCACGCCAGAGGAGAAATATATCGGAGCACTTTCCTAGACACTGGACGGATTACAGCAAGGGTGCAACGTTTTGGCTCCAACGTTAAATTCAAGATTAAAAAAGATGGAGCCACTTCTGCTGAAGAAAAACTATTGGCAGCCGAGAGATTTTTGATCCGACAAGTCCAACCTGAATCGTTTTCCGACGAAAGGAGTGGGCTACTAGAAAGTCAAGGTTCGCCCGGTAGCTCAAGGGTAGAGCAACCACACTTACTTGTCGACGATAACTGCCTTCTACACGTCGGCGGAAGGCTGCAAAACCTCGAAGAGAGCTGGGACCTGAAGCTACCTGTCCTATTTTCAAGTAGACAGCGTTTTACCGAGCTGGTATTTGCCGATACCCATCGTCGAGTCGTGAACGGAGGAGTAAAGGCGACAGCATACGATGTATGTGAATGCTTCTGGGTCTCGAAAGGTCGACAAGTGCCAAGAAAGCGAGTTGGCGGTGCCTGGTATGCGTGCGCCTTCCGACTAGAGCTATTGTGCCTAGTCATACATCTGCTCATCGCTCACCCACACATCGCTCAAGAAATTAAAAGGTCAGCGAGATCCTAATTGTGGACATTCCTAACACGTCCAAGTTATTATGGCCACTAGGCCGGGTTCAAGAGGTGTACCCAGGCTAAGACGGAGTTGGACGCGCCTGCTCAGTTCGTTTGCAGGGAGGCGAAGTCTTCAAGAGGTCAGTGCAAAAGCCACATCGTCTATACTCCATCTCACAATTACCTTGCAGCACTGCCGAAGCTACGAGGAGTAAACAGGCAGTGTCCTTGCGCAGCACGTAATATAGTCCCGGGCTTAACTCTCATTATCAACGAGGTGCAAGTGCTTTAGCTGTGCTTCTCGCATGACGCGTTACGGCGATACGTGGCACGTTAGGCCCTTCACGCATGCACTTCGAAATTTTTGAAATAATGAAGAGATTACCGGCTGGTAGCCGTAATAACCACCCTAACCGCGGTGACGTACAGCAACATGGCAGCCCCCCATACACCCCAGACCACCCGCTTCCACCCGAATTCGTGCTTCTTACTGGCTCCCTGTCCGGACAGCCAGAAATAAGTGGCATAATCTGTGATCGCTTAGTCTAATCTAACGCTGAGGGCAAAGCATCAGGTATCTTCTTTCGCTATTATTTATATCGCTCGTTTGTTTTGGTGCTGCTAGGACTACTGAGGCGATGCAAAGCCGTAAAAGTGGTTTGATGTTAACTGAGCAGATGTCGCCACAACATTAGCGTCGGTGATGCGTTGACGAATGCGAAGCACCCTGAATGTCTATATTGTTTTCTGTGCCAATCATTTGCTCTTCCCCTCAAGAATGGTACGCGACAGCTGCTGAAAGGGCGTCGACCGCGCTGGCAAAAAAGAACTCGGTGAAAACGCCTGTATGAACGCTGTGATGAAAAGAACCGCGTTCCTCACAAACGCCAGCGAACACACCCTGCCCAAGTGGGTTTCTGAACATAAAGAAACAACGAGGTGGCGTTCCCACAGAGGTTTTCGCGTTTTGTACTATTGGAGGGAGTAAGTATCGACAAGGTAGGCGAGCCGACGCCAAAGAGATGACGAGCAGACGACGCGACGCGGATGAACACGTCTCGAGGGGGCTTTCGCCTTTCCTATTGGCTAACAAGCCCTGCAGCTTCCACAGTGCTGCAAGGTACTTCTGAGATGGAGTATAGAGTCAGATGTGACCACATTGAGGCCCCGGAGGATGTCGGAGATCAGCAGACGACGACGAAGAAGAACTGATCGTGGGGTGCTGTCTCCGTAGCTAGCGCCAAGAAGTGCGTGCAGCACTAAGCATCATCATGTACTGTTTAGTGTTCCATTGTCGCCATTAAAGGCATTTTGTTGGGTGTGTCTCGCGGCTCCGTCTTCCTGGCGGCGCCATACTTATCGAAGGCCGGCGTTCCGCGACAACAAGAGTTACGGTCTCAAACTGTACTCGAAAGCAAAATTTGAGGCTAAATAGGGTTCATATAGGCACCAATTTTGAAAATAGGCATTTATGGGCACTTATAGACATTTAGGCACAAACCCCAAAAATAGGCATTTATAGGCACTATAAAAACACTATAAAAGCCCTTCTTTACCCCTAATTCATGCTCATATATAAAAGTGGCGCGATAGGAACTCAAGGAAAAAAAATAGGCATTTGCCTATAATCCGGTCTCTAGTTATCAGTATCTTGCTACTTATGCAAGAGCCTTTGTGTAACTTATCTTGAAAATCAAGTCGCTCTTCAATTACACAAGACAGGGGTCGGCAGCCTTTTGAGGCGGAGGGCCAAGTTGCATGAAGCCGACACAGCCGGGGGGCCGCACAGAAAATTAGGGGGGGGGGGGAGGAGGGAAGGCATTTGCAGGCAAAGCGTAAAAACTCGGCGAACTGACACTAATCTGTAAAACTGAAATTAAAATCAAGTTCATTTTGGGCGAAGGTCCTGTTTTAGGTCAGAACTGTCATGTCGGCCTTCAGATAGGCAGTTGCAAGAGAAAGGGGGTGGGGGGGGGGGAGTTTTACGTCTTGCCGGGGGCTGCATGCGGCCCGCGAGCCACGGGTTGCCCACCCTTGACACAAGCGATTCTTATGTTTCAAGAAGGATGGACTGTTGGTAATTCATATTCGTTCAAAACCCTGGGTCATCTTCGCAGGACCTCTTACGTTTTCCCCGTGTTTCCAGGGCTATGGCTTCGTTGGATGAAACCAGAAAGGCGGTGCGTCAATGCTCAACAGCACAGGTCGGCAAAACTTGTGGAGCTCACTCAGACTCACTCATGAAATGTGTTTCGCGCTCATGGCTCACTCGGACTCAGACTCAGCAAAATTTTCCGGTGTCGGACTCACACGAAAATTTTCTTCAACCTGACTCACTCGGACTCAAACTCACCACAACATTACTCTCCCGGACTCACTCAGACTCACGGCTCGATGTGAGTCTGAGTGAGTCGACTCATGAGTCCGTTAGCCTCAAATAGCTTTTTAGACCATGGCGGCAATGCAGATTAACGCCAATATCTCACGTAATCGGTGTTCTTCTTGACACCTTTTGATATAGTGCCTTCGATACGAGTTATGAGTGCTCGCAAACAAGTAAGGTTATTTTTATTGAAAGAGATGAGAACACATGATATATTTACCAACAACTTCCCTGGAAGAGTTGACGAGCAGGGGATGGTCAAGGCACCCCCCCTACGTAATTCGCGCCTCTGATCAATAAATATTGAAATGATGTATGACCGATACTTCTTTGGAATACGTGTGAGTAGACGTGAGTAAAAACGTGAATCCTAGCAAGGCTGATAGCAATTCAGGAAAAAACATTAATGGCGCAAACAATACGGGGACAAAGTGAAGAACGGACAGACATGGGCGCCCATGTCTGTCCGTTCTTCACTTTGTCCCCGTATTGTTTGCGCCATTAATGTTTTTTCCTGAAGTATGAACCAACTAGCTCAGCAACAAGCCCTGTTGACTGATAGTAATGCTGAAGATGAGTAGATAGGACCACATGTCGGCAAAAGAAGGTGAAACTCGCTCAGACTCACTCAAGAAATATATCTTGCGCCTTGGACTCACTCGGACTCACCAAAATTTTCCTCAGCCGAACTCACTCGGACTCACACTCACGAAAAAGGTCTTCCACCGGACTTACTCGGACTCAAACTCACCAAAATATTACTTAGCAAGGGTAGATTGTTGGCCTTGTTGGTGTGACATGATCATAATTTAAGCGCGGTACTGAAGTGACGAGGACGGGACAGGGGACAAAGCGATCCGGCTTCCAATAAATCATTGTTGAAAGTTAGCGCTCGTGTGTGTTCTCCCTGTCCCGTCCTCGTCACTTCAGTACCGCGCTTAAATTATGAAAATATTACTCACCCGAACTCGCTCAGACTGAGACTCACGGCTTCATCTGAGTCTGAGTGAGTCCGAGTGAGTCGACTCATGAGTGAGTTTGCCGACCTATGCTCAACAGTGAAGTTTGTTGTTTTCTGCATATTTACGACGTACGAGCGCATCGTTAGCTGCTTCTTTTGTTGGTGTTCGTTTTGGGCTCCGCGTTGTTTCATCGTGTTTCATCGCACAAACTCAGCTCTCCTTGCCTTTGATAAACTAGCGATTTTCTTCGCCTGCGGGGTCTATGGCAACTTTTAGATGCGAAGCATCTTATGAGCGAGCTTGATCCGGTGGCGTCCGCGCTCCACTGCGCATGCGCCTACTCTTTCTCCCACTCTCCTCCTTTACGCAGATGTTCGGTCGCCTTCTCTCCTCCTCCCCCGCGCTGCAGCCTGTAAACCCACTCCCTCCTCTCCCTCCCTCATTTCTTATAAGCGCGTGCGCTCGGTCGAGGAAGTCTCGCTTGAATCGTGCGGTCACTCCGTCGGTTCTCGGTCGCTGCAGTTGTCTCGAAAGCGTCGCTACCCTCGCCGCAGACTCGCGTTGTCTCTCTGTAGCGGAAGCGGCAGCTCGACGCCGACGCTTGGCTTCGACGGCCGAGTGCACGTAAACGGAAACTTGGTGTGCACCCCCAATGCTGCTTCGCATCCCCTCATGGTTCCCTTTAGTGGGAGATGGTGTAATTTTTGGGCATTTTATTTAACACTTATGCCCGCCATGATGGATCAGTGGTAACGGCGCACGGCTGCTGACCCAAAGGTCGCGGGTTCGAATCCGGCCGTGGCGGTCGCATTTCGATGGAGGCCCGTGAACTGTGCGATGTCAGTGCACGTTAAAGAACACAAAATGGTGAAAATTTCCGGAGTCTTCCACTTTGGCGTCCCTCATAATCATATCATCGTCTTGGGACGTGAAAAAACCACGTTATTATTTAACTCTCAGGTTGTATTGTTTTGTGTTTTTTTTTAACGGCACTACACAGTGGTCCAAAAAGTTGCACATCGTAATATGCTTTTATTACTAGACTGATTCCTATTGCCGTTGCATTTTATTACTTAGTAAATAAAAGATGATTGCTTACCCATGAATATGAATACACATTGGAAAGCAGACAGGGTCGACTGAGCTAGTACGCCCCGGCTTGCTACTCTGCGCTGGGGAAAATGCAACAGGGCAAAAAGGGTAATGGAGTATGATGATGGCGACAAGAATTGATGCATATATATATATATATATATATATATATATATATATATATATATATATATATATATATATATATATATATATATATATATATATATGTTGTAAGAGAAACAAGAGACAACGCCCGTACGCTGGGCCAGCTGTTATTCTGCTTCGTTTTCCTCTTTCTCGCAGCAGCTTAGCGCGTGCCCGCGCCCCAGTGGTGCTGTCATCCTTACACTCGGCCATGACTGCGACGTTGTATGACCAGCTGCCGAAATAGTCTCTGGCGGGCGGCTTTGACTGTGCCGCGGTGGTCTGTCTTGTGTACGCCGCGACTTGTCTTGCCGAGCTGCCGGTGGGCTGCCGGTGGGCGGCACTGGCTGTATCGGGGTGGTCGCTGAAGGTCTCCGTTGCGCTGCGACTTTCCTTGCCTCGCTGCCAAACATTCTGGGGGGGCGACATTGGCTGTGTGGTGGCGGTCGACCTTGGCCATGCAGTGACGTCATGTCAGCTGTCAACCATATACCTTGCGGCGGGCATTGGCTGGGTCGCGGAGAAAACGGGGCACGTGGCATACCAAGATGAGGATGCCGGAAGAGCACATGTTCTAATGCCTGAAACTATAAACAGCACTCACAGTTCGGGCTCCACGGTGCGGCGCCCGACTGATGACCCGAAGGTCGCGGAATCAAATCCTGGCCGCGGCGGTCGCTTTTTCGGTGGGGCGCTTGTGTTCGTGTGTTTATATCGTATTTTTTCGTCTGAGTTGTCGCGCCGTTTAAGATTCCTGCAGGGGTCGAAAGTGCCTGAGGCCCGTGTACATTCAGGTACAGTGTAGTAGAATAGGGGCAGTGTGTTCAGACGGCGGCGGCGCGCGCCACGCGCTGCTTAGAAGTGAAGAGCGTAGACGGGTCCCGGATGTATGCGGCGGCGCAGCAGTCGCATACGGGCTGTACGGACGCGTGTTGCGGATGGTTGCGGCGTGCTTGCGGAGTTCCACCTTGCTTGTCAACAAACGCGCTATTTCAGTCGCTTGTTCGAGTATTCAGAAGGAGAAGGTTTTAAATATTTATTGGCATTTCAACTAAGCCAAGATAAGTTGGAGAACTTCTTTGGTATTGTGAGACAGTCGTGCGGATCTAACGGTCACCCAACGTCGCCTCAGTTTTTTACTGTTGTCAATTACCTGTCTTTTTATAATTTGGTGTATGCAATGCAAACAGGAAACGATGATGACAGTGAAGACTGGTTAGTCACTGTTCCTACACTCTAAAAAGTTCGCGTAAAAAGGGTGTCTTTTTGTCCCGCAACAATAATTGTCATCTGGCTTGCTTGCGCTTCCATTCTTGAAAACTCGGCGCTGGCCATTTTAACGCGACAGCGTTAAAGAGCTCGTTTCGCAGAAATTCCTGCATCGGCATCGGCGTCGGTGTCGGCGTCGTTGGTTGTGAGCGAAAAATCATCATCTTGTCAGTGACCGAAAAATCCAGAAAGATGCAAATAAAATAAATAAAAATTTCCGGGTCCGAGTGAGGATCGAACCCAAGCTGTCTGTGTGGCAAGCAGGTGTTCTACTACACAGCCACGCTTCTGCTTGGGATTACATGTAAAATAACTTCCTCTGCTTGGAAATGCAGTGAAAATAACTTTCATACTTCACAAACACACGCGTCCTGTCTATAGGCGTCGCAATGCAACATGTAATATTGCAGTAATATTGCGTGGTCAAGCGTACATTGCCATCGGGCGTCAGAAGATGTGAATATCATAACGACATCGTGGTTCAAAGCCGTCCACCCATTACAAAAGGCACACACGTTACTGCGCGTATTCCTTTAAGACCACGTAGTGGGCGCATAGCAAGTTCGAAAACATTTCCCGCGCATGGTTGCTCGTGGTTTAAAGCATGCTACCCATTACACAATATGCACCACGTGACTGAAGTACGCACTAGGGACAGGATATCGCTATCGCGTTCAACTCTTAAAGGCGAAGCTTAAGGGTCCCCCCAATTTTCCTATCAAGAGTGATAAGACACGCTGATAGCGCGCATGCCGTTCGTGACCTGAAAGTGCCGGGCGCGCGACGATAATGCAAGAAAAGGAACGCTATTGAGATAGACGACGATTATCGTTGTGGGACAAAAAGACGCCCTTCTTACTCGATCTTTTCTTAGAGTATAGCAGGCTGATGCAGAACGTATGCTGACAGTCCTTTGCGCTTTTTATGTATTTTTTTTTGTTCGTTTGTTCATTTGCAATCTTTTTTTTTCATTGAAAAAGCTAATTTTGTGAATATAATTGTTTAAAAAGTAATGATGAAGGAATTCATTTAGGCGTATCAATACTTTTGTTGGTCTCCATGATCTGAGCGGAACGTATTCACGCTGTTTTTCTGCGTTTTGGCACAATCACATGTGATTCGTTCAGAAGTGCCCTTCGCGTCTTTCCTGCCTGTTTGATTCCTTTCATAGAAATGTATGATGTCTGTGTGCCTCGGACTCGCGCATGAGCCTGACGTTTACAACACTGTGTGATGTAAATAAAAAGAAATCATGAATAAAGTGTGTGAATGCAGTCTTTGCAGGGGATCAGTAAAATCAAATGAATAAATGAATGAGGGAGGGACAAACGTTTTTCACCACGCAGAGAATATATCTTTGGCTTGGGGCTATGTAGATTTTTGTACTCTTCTATAATAGCGGTTGAGGAACTACGCGCTTGACGTTGGGTCGCGTATGCCGCGGTCGCATTTTTGCGAATGCCAACTGCGAATGAAACTTTGTGCAGCCAGGGGCGGCGCCAGGTTTTCTTTACAGGGGGAAGGGGGGGGGGGGGGGAGAGGGCACACAAGTGAGTTCGTTCAGGGGGGGCACGGAAGCGGGGAACTTATGATTGCAGCACTTTTAACGCGACCGCATTAAAGAGCTCGTTTTTGAAAATTCCTGTGTCGATATTTTAACGAGGAGCGCGAGGCGCTGCGCCGTCGGTTCCGTACAGCCCATGCTCCTGCAGCGCCATCTCTTGCTTTCTGCATGAAGCGCCTCAGCGTCAGGCGCTCCCTGAACACACTGCCCCTATTCTAGTACACTGTAATTAAGGTGTATGTTGAAGAACCCCAGGCAGTCGAAGTTTTCGGAGTCCTCCACTACGGCCTCCCTCATAATCATATCGTGGTTTTGGACACTAAACCCCAATTATGATTATTAAATGCGAATGCCCGACTAAGAAAGCCTTCCCGACTAAGAAATGCGAATGCATTTCTTAGTCGGGCTATGTCAGGCATCCGGCGTTGTCCGGCGGGGCCTCCCTCATAATCATATCGTGGTTTTGGACACTAAACCCCAATTATGATTATTAAATGCGAATGCCCGACTAAGAAAGCCCGACTAAGAAATGCGAATGCATTTCTTAGTCGGGCTATGTCAGGCATCCGGCGTTGTCCGGCGTTGTCCGCGCGCAGGCAGGTGTTATCTCTCCGCTCTCACTCCCTCTCCCATAGCAACAGCTGCGGGCGCGCGCGCTTATCCTCGCCCCTAGCAAGCGGAGCATGTGGTGCGAGAGAGTGTAGGAGAGGGTAGGTGCAGTGCTTCGCCGCTCCTCTCGCCGTTCGCTCTCTCTCCTCCCTGCGCCCCACTCTCCCGTCCGCTCGCGCCTCACTCTCGACCGTTCGCTGGCTGGGCGCCTCTCAAGGCGATGGCAGAAGTCGGTGTCGGCGCAAGAAATGCATTCGCATTTCCTCACGATTCCCTTCGGGGAGGTGGGGGGCATTTATTATTATTATTATTATTATTATTATTATTATTATTATTATTATTATTATTATTATTATTATTATTATTATTATTACACTTCAGTCTGTACGCACGATTGACGATGTGCGCGTAGCGCCGAGTTAAGCCAACAAGGTGAAACCTGTAAAGTACACAGGCGCAACTGTCGTTCATACTAACCGGGAGGCAAAAACTCATGTTGCTCTACTTCCCGTAGATGCCTGTACCAATGGTCTGCTTGAGGCCAGTATGTTGCCGTGAAATCGCACATGGGTGACCTCAAGGAAGACATCACGTCAGTCCGCAATTATAGTATTATTGAGGGCTTCCGCAATATTTAACACACAAATGGAGAAATGATGCCGTGCCTACGAGTGTGAGCGTCTTATTAACGCGATAGCGTTAAAAAGCTCGTTTCGCAGAAATTCCGGCGTCGGTGTCAGCGTCGGCGTCGTTGGTTGTGAGCGAAAAATCATCATCTTGTCCGTGACCGAAAAATCATCATCTTGTCCGTGACCGAAAAATCGAGAAAGATGCAAATAAAATAAATAATAAAAATTTTCGGGTCCGAGTGAGGATCGAACCCGGGTCGTCTGCGTGGCAAGCAGGTGTTCTACCACACAGCCATGCCTCTGCTTGGAAATGCTGTGAAAATAACTTCGTCTGCTTGGAAATGCAGTGAAGATAACTTCCATGCTTCGCAAACGCAAGCGTCCTTTATATAGGCGTCGCAATATAACATGTAATATCCCAGGAATATTGCGTGGTACAAGCGTACATTGCCATCGGGCGTCAGAATATGTGACTATCATAACGATTCCATAGTTTAAAGACAGCCACCCATTACAAACGGCACACACCTTACTGCGCGTATTCCCTTAACACCACGTAGTGGGTGCATAGCAAGTTCGAAAACATTTCCCACATTTGCCGCGCATAATTTCTCCTGGTTTAAAGGCCAACTCCGGCGATTTTTTGACCGTGTCAGGATAATGGTGCTTTTATGTTACTGAGACACTCTTGTCACGCGCCCGATAGCTGAAATGCTCAGCAAATTCGAAAATAATTTTTAATAAGCAAAAAGGCGCAATACCGAAACCGAAACCCAACCGAGTGTACTGTCCAAGTATGACGTAGTAGTTTGTTACGAACCGGAAGTCGTGCAAGGCATGCTGGTCCCGCCGGCGCAGAATATCACATGCTCCTCCACAGAGAACAGAAAATCGCACACCAAACCAGCGAAGCACCGGCCAAACACCGTCAGCTTGTGACTAGCACAATATACGCTGTAGCGGCCAAAGTTAGCGAACCCATCGGCTCCGTCACTTCCGTCGACCGGCAAACCAACACGTCACACACGCAATGTTGCCAATAATTGTGGGAAGCCGGGTGGGCGTTTGCAGACAATCTTTAAAATTCATTTACAAACAATCAGCGCATGTCTTAAGCTTGAAATTTGGCATAAATGACGGAAATGTACAAAGGAACGTACCCAGCGAATTTCATTGAGATCCATTGACCTCGAAAAACCTCCGGAGTTGGCCTTTAAAGCATACTACCCATTACATAGTATGCACTAAGTGATTGAAGTACGCAGTAGGGACGGGATATCGCTATCGCGTTCAAATCTTAAAGGCGAAGCTTAAGGGTCCCCCAATTTTTTACTTCCTCTTCCTCCTTTTATCTGCTTTGCCTTTCGCGGGATTTCCTAACCGTCGGCCGCGCTGCATGTTTCCGGTGTGACTTTTCGACCAGCGTGGTCGCTGAAAACGCCTCTGATTTCTGTGCGCTCGCGTAGGCAGGCGTGGAGGAAATACGACCTGCTGCCGAATCATCCGTGGACGATGGCCACAGATCCTTCAATCCGTGACATCACCCAAAGACGACGGGCCCCCCTGTGTCCTTTGGGCGAAAGTGCGAATTTTCACTACAGCGCAAATACGCACGTGTGATCTCTAGCGCGTATGATAGAAAGACTTCGGTCGAGATGAAACATAAACATTGCTTCTCAAACAATGAGATATCATTTTTAAAGCACGCATAAAAAAATGTCGATTTATCGTTAAAACTTCACATTTAAGTCAGTTAATCAATTAAAGGTTAAATGTACGAACGACTAACGGATAATCGATTAAAAAGTTCAATCCACCATCCCTAGTTTGGTGCTTGTCGGTGGAAATGGTCTTTTCGTCCACTTTGCTTTATTCAAATAATATCGATATCACAATTACTACGATACACTTAAAACAATACAATGAATATCCCCCCATACCTTCATTGGCTTCATTATCTGCTGGTTTTCATTAAGGTTTTGTCAACAACAACAACAAAAAAGACGAGCCCTCAAAGTTTCCTTCTTTCATCGATTACATATTTGGCTCATGTGGAAACCAATGCAATCGGCAATTTGTCGTCTTCCTAGGTGTTTACAGCTCACATTGAGCCTCCAACTTCAGGATCAACATCTGTTACAATGGGCACATTGCAAAGAGCTATGTACAAGGGGGGATGGTAATAAACGTGAACAGTGCAGCACGCTGTTTTCATCACGCTCTCACCTTGGTTGAAAGAAAATGATGCCAGAATGGCTCTTGATCGTATCATGGATGACTCTAGGTGTTTTTTATTACCATCCAGGCAACAACCGCTTGAAAGGAAATGGGAAACAGCAGAGAATGTAGATGCCGCGTTGTTCACGTTTCTATACATCCCCAGTGTACACAGTCATATCATTGCTGTCTTTGCTTGTGTCATTGGGGATGAATCTTTCTAGGTAAAGGGAGTATCTAAAAATGTTTCAATACATTACAGGAATGTTTGCCTTTGTGCTGTCTCAAGCTGTGTAGTTTGTTATGTCAAGTGTATTGAGTATGTTTCTGCCCATAGTTCTCTGTGTGAGTCGTAATACTGCATTACCTATAGTGATCTCCCCTAACATTTGGAGTATGGTAGGGTGTTACAATGAAGGCGTGCACATAGGCATACCAATTAAGGTTGCCTTTTTTATGGCGGAATGACGACTGGATATCCTTTGATCATAAAGCATCATCCTATCTTTGGCATACGATTCAGCCTTATCTATGGTGTATTAGTTTTTTCTATCTGACCATTGCTGTCACCTGTTACCCAAAGCATGATGTCATCAGCATGCCGGCCATGCTGTAACGCTTTGATGCTATTCAGTTCTGCCAATAGACGTAACATAGCTACATTAAGCAGAAGTGGAGACGGGACCAATCCCCAAGGTGTTCACCAGCCTTTGAGTTCTATTTTATTTGATCTGATTTTGCTTCTAATGATTAGCATTTGTGCTTTGACATGAGTGCTTTGACATACATGTAGGTATGTTTAGCTTTTGTAGCGGCTCTACAGCAGTATTCTGTGTGATGTTGTCAAAGGCCAGCATGAGACCCATTTTAAGGATTGCTTCGGTGTCCAATATACGCAATCGCACGTCCATTTTTTAGTGTTCAATTAGTCGCATAACGTTGTGTGTGGAAAGTTTGGACCTGAACCTGATCATAGTATGCACGAACAGCTTTCTGCCATCAGTGTCCCGTCAAGCTCCATATGACCATTTTAGCATGTCAGTAAAATAGCACTGATGTGATCTGAATGCACTTGGATCATGTGAGCATTACATGATAAATAAGCTTCCCTGTGCACGATGTTAATGAAATGAGCCCAAGATTATCTAGCTGAACCTCTTTGCTTGGCTTTGGGATTAAAGGGAAAAAATTTGGCGAATTGAGAAAAATGTAAGAAAACTGTAATAGAAATATAGAAATGACGTTTATTTTCAGCACAAACTTCACTAAGTTGCAATTTGCAAACAAAACTTACTAGCAAAAACCCGTTTGAGAGCAAAGCTCCAATGTTGGCCTTCAGATAAAAGGTGACAAGGAGAGGGGGTAAGTTCGGACGCCGCATCCCGCCCAGCGGGTCGCAGGTTTCCGACTCCTTGGTTGTGGCACTGTCGCTAGTGCCGCCACTAGCTTTGTATTTCCATGACATGAAGAGCACGTGGGAGCGTCCGCGGCGTTGATCTAAGAGTAGCGTTTCTCAGGGGCCATATAAAGTTATGTGTCTGTCTGTCTCGAACCTACACGTCTCCACCTCACGATTGATGCCCTGATCATCGTCAGCGTGCCGCGCTGTTGCCGCGCAACAGGCTCCCTACCTGAATCATCAGAGTTCAAGACATGTACGAAACACCGTGTTCTTGCAAGCTGAAGTGCACGCACCTTCAAGCATTGCGATGTCACGCTGGGCGCAACCTAACGCAGATGGGCTGATTGCATGCCACTAGATGCGGCAGCATAACTGAATATCAACAATCGCGCAGCTTAAAGCCCCTCTGCAGCGTTTCGGGCGTCCATGACCGCGACCACGCAACTCGTGCCGCTGCAGAACAGAACGTAACAGAGCAAATGCTTCGTTTACGCCACAATACGGGTACTTGGACCCACATGGGCAAAAGTATACGTTTGTGTCGTCTGCTGGTGATAGTCGCCGACAACGAACACCTCTCCTACGCCAAACGGTTGCCAGCACTTCGCGAATATCGCTTCGACCAACCAGCGTGCGCATGCATTCCGCTCCGTGCAGCCCCACCGTGCATAGCCTCCGTCTCCGGATCGCCCGAAAGGTGGAACGGAACAGAAAAACGGAGCGGGGGCGGACGGCGGTCGTACCATGGTTTGGCCTTTAGCTGACGTGCACCAAGACAACCTGTTCTGACCTGCTCGTCTTTTCCCTCTTCGCCTAGTCGTCGCGCAGGTGTCTAAGTTGCACGTGGCTCACCCGTTTCTCGATTTCTCGTGTGTTTTTACGTTTGTGGATTTATTTGATTGAAGGTGATACTACGTAATTGTAGGCTTGTGATACCGATTTCATCGTGTGTGTTGAAGTGAAGCGCTGTGGAACTTTCCTGCCATACGTGGTTGTGCACTTCCTGCGACCTGGGCCGCTGTTTCGGCGAGAGCCAGTTCTGACCGCCCCACTCCGTACGGCAGAATTCTTTAAGTTTGGGCGCTCGTGGACATGAGTAGCCGCAAGGTGAAGTCGTGAAATTACCAAGGAAATGTTCCCGGTTAGAACACCGACATGCGGCAAGACTCCGCCACTTTTTTCGGCAGAGATGACCGCAGCGAGCCACCAGCAGCCCGTGCTTCGAAGTGGACTCGCGAATCGCACGCTACAGATAAGGCCACGCGTTGACTGCTCTTACGTCTCATCGGAGTTTTCTTATATAGCTCATCCAATATATTCTGAACATTAGCCATTGATCACCCTTTCCTTGTTCATTCTGCTATTATGGTGTGCTTACATTTCTATTCTCTCTTATATTGCTATTTTTTTACCAATCGAATGATCACACGTGGGAGGTTTTCATCATGCACGATTCGCCGGATAGTTTATGTTCGTGAGAATAATATCTCGAGGTTAGAAGTGCATGTTTGTGCCTCGGATAGGTGTCTGTGTTGTGCCACTCGCAGTGCTTTTTTTTTTATCTGGGGTATCATGCCACAGTCTGGGCTACTGCAATGTGACATCTCAGCTATTATACCTTGCCAAACACTCTATTTTAGTTGGTGTTTTATAACCAGTGTTATTTCTAAAATTGAACTTGAAAGCCTTTAATGCGGATGTAGCAGGTTCCCTTTCGGCTAAACCTAATTCTACTTGATTAAAGTGGCGAGTTGGGCTTGTTGGTACATATTTACGGAACACTACAGCGCAAAAAAATATAGACGACGGACGAAAGGAACACAAACGACGACGACAACTAATTCTACTGTAGTATCTTAATTTATTGTTAAACTCTTTCTTATTTTAAAGGTTCATATATTATTTTACTGTGATATCTACGGTGTCTAACTTGGTGCTAATGTTAATTTATGTGTTCAAAATACTCTGTAAATCATGAGTGCGTTTGAGATGTGTACACTTCGTGTACGCATCTCAAAAGTGGCGGACTCTTGCCACATGTCGGTGTTCAGGTGTCACGCATGTTCAGCCGGAGAATTGTGTGACTATTATTAGACGTGAATTGTTTTTGAACCACTAGTGTCAAGCACTTTTAAAAAATTACACCATCACCCACTAAAGGGAACCATGAGGGGATGCGAAGCAGCATTGGGGGGTGCACACCAAAGTTTCCGTTTACGTGCACTCGGCCGTCGAAGCCAAGCGTCGGCGTCGAGCTACCGCTTCCGCTACAGAGAGACAACGCGAGTCTGCGGCGAGGGTAGCGAGGCTTTCGAGACAACTGCAGCGACCGAGAACCGACAGAGCGAACCGCACGATTCAAGCGAGACTTCCTCGACCGAGCGCACGCGCTTATAAGAAATGGGGGAGGGAGAGGAGGGAGTGGGTTTACAGGCTGCAGCGCGGGGGAGGAGAGAAGGCGACCGAACATCTGCGTAAAGGAGGAGAGTGGGAGAGAGAGTAGGCGCATGCGCAGTGGAGCGCGCACGCCACCGGATCAAGCTCGCTCATATGATGCTTCGCATCTAATAAAGATTTTTAATGCAACCTTCCATCGAATTTTTCTCCGCTCACTCATCTTCCAGATTGCATTCGCCTTCTGCTAGAAACGCGTTCACACACACACATATGCATGTTGCCGAAAGGCATGGTTTGGTAGGCAGTGTTCGTAACCGCACTGGTGACGTAGTGGTTATGGTGCCGATCAATGTGTAAGCACGTCTTCAGTTACACTAACGGACGCTGAGGCTGACTTTTTAGATGGTTTTGTTTGACGTGTCCTTTCGCCCCCTCACCTGCTTTTCCGTGTTTTTGTTGGTCATTTATTCATCTTGACGCTTGTTTTCCATGACATAAATGACACAAATTAGTTCGTTTTTCACAGAGCGTGGTTTGTCACCCCGGCACCGGGTTGTTCTGATTTACCTTGGTCCGTTCCTGGTTATCTTTTTATTGCTTTTGTATGCTTTTGGTTTTGTATAGCTCGGGTTTCGCTGAGAGCGCAAGCAGGCTGTTGGTTTTACTAACTGACGCCGATATCTGTTCTCCAGGTTGTTATTCATAGTTGTTTCATCCTCACGTGATTTTCCGTGTTGTGTTGGTCACATGTTCTTTTAGATACCCACTTCACTTATCCCCAGGACAAGTTAGACATTTCACGCTGTTTCGCACTGTTTTTTACGATGTATGTGTACCAACAAGCTCAAGTTCGCAGGCTTCTCAATTTCACGCCCTGCGCTTGTTCGGCTTTTTATTTTGAAGGCGCGTTTTCTGAAGTATAATTCATTGTGCCTTCTTGTTATCGAAAGATCAGTTCCCTTTGTGTGATATAGGTGTGCATAAACATTGACATTTCGTCCCGCTGTAGGCATGTGAATTTTTCATTTTTCTTTTTGCTTACGGCTCTTGGGTTCCTTTTTCATCGTCTTTTATCTTGCTCTTCTATGTATTGGTTAATACAGGCAGGTTGTGGTGCATAAAAAGGCTTGGTGAAGTGCAAATAAACTCAGTTATAAGTCAGCGCTCGTATGTGGTCTGTGTGTCTCCTGTCTTCGTCCAAGTCGCGCTGAAATTATCCAAGGTTATGGTGCTGACTGCTGATCCGAAAGACGGGGGTTCGAACTTGGCCGTGGCGGTCGCATTTAGGCGGAGAATAAATGCTAGAGGCGCGTACATTGCGCGTAGTCAGCGCACGTTAAAGAACACCAAGTGGTCGAAGTTATCCAGAGCCGTCCATACGGCGTCCTGAGTCGCTGTGGGGCGCTAAACCCCATAGACCAGGGGTCTCAAACTCACCTCAGCCAGCGGGCAGCAGTCACACAATTTAGTCCCGCAAGGGCCTGGGGCAGTGCAGGAGTTTAGGGCGAAGGGGGGGTATTTGTACAATTTGACCTGCAAACGCTGCCATTTGACAGAAAATTTTCGCATATCTCCTATTCAGGTCATTTGTGAAGGAGATTTGGTGCCAGGATTCCAACAATATGTCGTCCAAAATGACTCAAATCTCGACGCCGATTGTGAAATACAATTTTTGTTTCACGGCTATGTTTCAAAACACGGTGAACACATCGGATGCCTCACGGAGACAATGCCTTAGACCAGTCCTGTCTGTGGCATACTTGATCATAAAATAAAAAGTGGGGCGAAGACAGTCATGTGAGGGCCGCGGGCCGCAACCGAGAGCCTCGCGGGCCGCGTGTTTGAGACCCCTGCCATAGACGAACCAACAAACCGTTTACAGAGCGTGTACGAGCATGCTTCAATACAATGGTTGTAACCAACTGCTAACAGTGTATTAAAACACAGGTTACTAAGATGGTTGACAGACTGCTCACTGACAGTCTTTCTTTTGAGAGAATGTTACTAGGGCGTCTATTGAACATTGCTGATAGTGCGTTACTACGTGGTCACCAGGCAGCCTATGAACACGATTCTTTTCAAAGTTGGCAGCCAATTGCAGTCAGAGGGTTGACAGAAAGTTGTTAAAGCAGTATAAAGACAGTTTTTTTATTGTTGGTAGGTTCTAGTAACAATCGCCTTAAGACAGTCAACTTATCGTTACCAAACATTTTTGTAAGGGTCGTGCCTGGGTGGTAGCGTACGTTTGCATCAAACGTCGCGGGGTGAAAATCGGTTCGCAACAACCGTACTCCACTACATTGCAGGCCATTGGGCCTTGGCAGCGGGACCAAAGAAAAATTCGTATCACCCCGAAATTTGTATGAGCTGTATCCGCGAGATTTCACTGTGAAGCATAACACGGCATAATCAACAGTGCGGCGCTTCTTCTTGAAAACAGGCGAAATGGTTTTTCGCGGCTGCTTAAGACATAAGCACCACACATCGCATCCAAAAAATCAGCTGTCCACTTGCTGATTTTACTGTCTGCATTTTGCTTCCACGCGCGTTGATATAAATTTCGTCGCTTCCTTGCAACGGTCTTACGTAACAGGGAGGCCATGTTTGTTTCTAGCGCGCCGGCCACTTTCCATATTCGATTGCGAATATCTCAAATTAGGTGAAACTTTATTTACTTCTAGAAAATGGCGATGCCTTCAACTTTTTATTATAAACTGCCCTCAAGTCAATAATTAAAAAGCTAACTAACGAGCTTTTGTTAATTCGCCACGTAAACGTCATTACAGATTTTCCCTACAGGCTTATATATTATGCGCATAAACAATAGACGCCTGAATATCAGAATTTTGATTTTAAAAATTTGTATTTCTTCCAAGAAACACCTTGTGTGTTCAAGGACTCAGGATAACAGGGATACACCACGCAGAGCGGGAAGTGCACATATGGTCATTATTTAATATAGTCCGCAAAATGAGCGATGCATATGAAATGCACAATTTCAACCCACTGTGCATAATGTCAGTCTAGCACTTTTTTCACTAGTATCATAGGACGCAAAGAATGATCACCACTGACCATGACTTCCACTCAGTTAACGAACCACATTTGACAATGGTATGTCACAGTGAATTAAATAACGCGTATTGCGAACCGTGACCCGCAGTCGCGGGATCGAATGCTGGCCGCGGCGGCCACATTTTCGATGGAGACGAAAATGCTTGAGGCCCGTGCGCTTAGATTTAGGTGCACGTTAAACAACCCCAGGTCGTCCGGAGCCCGCTACTCCGGCGCCTCTCATAATCATACCGTGGTTTTGGGACGGTAAACCTCAAGAATTATATTATTATTGTTGCGATAGGCAACGCTTCGGGCATAGAGCAGTGCGCCGCTGCGCCACGCCGCCGCCTCTTTTTGCTCACGCCGCCGCCCAAGTCCCGAGAGTGACCACGCCGCCACGTGATAATTGCGGCGCGCCGCCGTTAGTCTTTTATTTTCACCCGAATGAGGCAATTCGGGCATAAAATACCAACTCGCCCAACTATCAGTATTGATAAAATGCATCAATTCACCGGGCGAGCTCTTCTCGATATGTCCATGCACGGTGTAAGAATATTCAGGTGTTGCCACCTGCGCGCGCCACAAAATATTCGGTCTCCTTGGCGCAATCTGCTGCGAGCCGTTAGATGGCGCCGCGGCCAATGGACCTAGCGAAGCGGTGCTGGCGACTATGTGGCGACTTGAAATTTCTCTGCCTCCCCAAGTATTCGCTCGTCGTGGTGTGAGTAACACCACAAAGAGCCAAGGAAATTTGTTATTTCAGATTAAAATAAAAAAATGCTGCAGTGGCTTAGCTCGGCTATGCCAGGATATACGTAGCGTTAGCAAAGCTTCAGCTCATTATTCTTAGCTTTCCTGATTGTCTAGATAGTCTAGGATTAGCTTGATTATCACGCTTACTGCTGCTCCAATGACACACACACGGTATACGTATTATGTGGCACATGTATATTAATTTTTGCTCAACGTCGTTGCTTCTATATTGCCACAAAGACGGCTCGGTGATCAGTGAAGTAACACGCTGCCGTCTCTATGGCCCCAACGCAGTATTTGGAATTATCTGTCTCTGATAGACAAGATGAATGGTGGTGAATCCCAAATCCTGCTTCCATGAATCCCAAATCCCAGCTTGGGACGCTAATTGCCAGGCAACTACTTCAGGATCCGATGAGTCAAGCTTCTCCGCTCTTCTGCGCCGTTGAGCAGCATTTGCGCTCTCCTTCTCCATGGCTATTCGCAACTTTCAGCTACGGTGGCGCCGCCACGCGGCAACCGGCGAAAGCCGTGATGCGGTGATAGAACGAAACCTCGCCTGGCGACAACGTGCGAGACGCGCATCGTCATCGTCTTATCCCACAACGTCTTGCACGTGCGGCAACGCTGAATTACGATGGATTTTGTTGGTGCAAGATTGCGGAACCTTCGAGCTTCATTAATGGGCAAATAATACAAGAGCAATCGCGTGTGCTGCTATGCTCAAACCGCATCGCGAAAGGCGTCGTAAGCGTGCTTGGTTTTCTTTTCGGTTGGCGAAAGAAAAATAAATGCAGTATCCAACTGCACATCGTGAAACTTCTCACAATAACATTGTGGTTACCAGCGATGCACTTGAAATCGACTGACTTCTGGGACGGAGACGGAACAGAAATGCTCGGATTTTATGTACCAAAACCACGATACGATGAGACACGCCGTAGTGAGGACCTCCGGATTAATTTTGACCACGTTCTTTAACGTGCTCTTAAATCTAAGCAAACTGTTGTTCTTTTGCATTTAGCCTGATCTATAGTTCCGCCACCGTGGCCGGAAATCGAGCCCGTGCCACGAACTCGGCAGCACGGCGCTTTGCGTGCTGAGCTACCTCGGTGGGTAACCCTGAGACTTAACAGGCGAGTGCTCTTGGTTTTTACTTTTTTGTTTACAATAACACGGTTAATACAACTATGCTTTCGCGAGCGAAAAACACATGAAAACAGCCCGACGCAACTGACGCCTGCGAGCGACAGGTGGGCGGACGCCGCCACCATCCGCGATCGAGCGCCAACTTGTCTAGGGCACTCATATTTTAGCAGCGTGATTGATATTTGTAGTCTTATGCTTGCGTCGACATACGCAAGCAGTTTTCTCGACATCGATATGAAGAGCGAAGGTGGAAGCAAAGCAAGCCGGTTGGGCGAGACGGCCTGCAGTGTAGCTGTTTACCTGCGAAATGTCCTAGCATCGTTGTTCCCGATCTCGCTGTAGCTTGTAAGCCGACGCTGCTTTCAATAAATGGCACACTGGAGCACGGCTTTATTGGATTAGGAATTAGTTTGCATAATAAAACAATTGTAGCCCATCTTTTTCATGTCAGCGATAGCGGCACTACCGGTAAATACGTCGGCATCCTCGGTCAAGATGATCAGGAGTGGCAAAGAAATGACCGGTAGCACCAGCGGCTCTAGTCTCCCGTGCTATTTCCGCGTGGGGATATATGGTCGCGCCATCGGTGGACGGAGCGGATGACAAAAATCTGCCGATTTTGACGCACGCTGTATGCCCGATCCGGCGACCCAGTACGACTGATGATCACCGTACCGGCTGCTGCACCATAAGCGCGTCGGACGTCGAATCCTACGCAAGATCATACCGTGTGTCTCGCACTTTATGCACTCAAGCATGAGCTGCTTCCTTCACGGGAATTTCAATGCCGTGGAAAATTATCCTAGCAGCAAACGGCCGCAACCATGCATTGACAACACATGCGACGAAGGCTCCGTGTGTGCAAGTGATCACCGCAACGACAGCCATATTGGTTTTCTTGTGGCGCCCCCCTATAGTCGCTGAAAGTTGCGAATACCACACAGGCAAACGCCAGTCAGAAGCGCCGTGGCTCCAGCGCAGTGTCAGACGGCGACTGCACAGCGAAGGCTGCACGCGCGCGCCGGCGGCGCCACTGCGTCTACCACGGCTACGACGTCACTCCTCTGGAATGCGCAGACCGGCAGCGGCGAGTCGCGCGCGGCGGCGGCGGAGTGCGCGGGAGCTGCCGGCTCAGGTGCGCCAGCTCTGTGACATCACTGATCCTCGCGCATGCGCAGCACGGCTCTTGATGTGCCACGCGAAACGGGCTTGGCTAGGCCAGTGTAGCTAACGCTACAAAAAAATGTACGAATTCTCAAAAAGCCGGCAGATCCCACGCACTGTGGGAATCGAAGCAGCCAGGAAGGAGCCAATCATGCTTTACATAATTTGCATGTCATATTTTACATGTTACGACGTGTCATTTGTGTTCGTTATACAGTCATGTCACTCAATACCAAATTTGGTGTATCTCAAGCTAACGAAACGGCCGCGAGCGCGCCACGAGCGTGGAATGCAAGTCATGTCGCTCATGAAGTCATGATTTCCATATTACCACTTCTCATTTATGTTCGTCATACAGTCATGTCACTCAATACCAAATTTGGTGTATCTCAAGCTAGCGAAACGGCCGCGAGCGCGCCATGAGCGTGGCATGCAAGTCATGTCGCACATGACAAGTCATGATTTCCCTACTACCACTTGTCATTTATGTTCGTCATACAATCATTTGACTCAATACCAAATTTGGTGTATATCAAGCTAACCAGACGGCCGCGAGCGCGCCATGAGCGTGGAATGCAAGTCATGTCGCACATGACAAGTCATGATTTCCATATTACGACTTGTCATTTATGTTCGTCATACAGTCATGTCACGCAATACCAAATTTGGTGTATATCAAGCTAACGAAACGGCCGCGAGCACGCCATGAGCGTGGCATGCAAGTCATGTCACACATGACAAGTCATGATTTCCATATTACCTCTTGTCATTTACGTTCGTCATAGTCATGTCACTCAATACCAAATTTGCTGTATATCAAGCTAACGAAACGGCCGCGAGCACGCTATGAGCGTGGAATGCAAGTCATGTCGCTCATGATGTCATGATTTTCATATTACCACTTGTCATTTATGTTCGTCATACAGTCATGTCACTCAATCCCAAATTTGGTGTATATCAAGCTAACGAAACGGCCGCGAGCGCGCCATGAGCGTGGCATGTAAATCATACTTTTCATGACAAGTTATTCATGATTTTCATGATATGACCAGCCATTTATGTTCGTCATAGAGTCATGTTATGCCATACCAAATTTGGTATAAATCCCATTAACGATACGGCCAGGAGAGCACAAAGTCGTAGGCGGCTAGATAGATAGATAGATAGATAGATAGATAGATAGATAGATAGATAGATAGATAGATAGATAGATAGATAGATAGATAGATAGATAGATAGATAGATAGATAGATAGATAGATAGATAGATACGCTCAAAGTCGCCGAAGTTCGCTAAGAAATGCTTCGCATTTAAAAGAAGTCAGTAGCCGAAACTGTGCATCACATTACTTGGTTCCCAGCCCACATGGGAGATGACGTGCTGCCCGGCCGCCCGAACCCCAATGAGATTGCCCACTGCCGTGCGCGAGAACTCACGCACCGCGACGGGGGTTGGGACCTCTACGGGTTCGGAGACTATTGGGCACAGTGACCCTCTCCTTACGTTTCATGAAATTAAGGCTCATTACAGAGGGGAGCGGCGAAGTTTTCCATCTCCCCATCCAAAACTGAGTAGAGCACAATCTTGTACGCTAAGGATGCTTCAGACGTGTTCGTACCCATCGAGAGGTTTCCTTAGCAGGCTCCACACAGAGATAGATCCTCATTGCCCGGATTGCGGGGAAGATTTCTGTACTTTAGCCCACATGCTCTGGCAGTGTTACCCTGTGTTACAGGACTTCAACAACAGCGAGGACTGGGAGAAATCCATCACGAGCTCAAAATTGGAAGACCAGTCTAAGGCTGTCCAGAGAGGGCCCGTGAGAGAGAGGAGAGGCATGGCCTCCCGGCTCCAACATGGGATTAGCCGACAGCAAGCCAGGGGTCCTCTGTAGGACTGCACCAGCTGGGTCCTCAGGACCTTAATAAAGTTCCTTGTCTGTCTGTCTGTACCATGTTTGAGGATTCGTTTACATGAAAATGCCTCGTGCAGAGTATGAATGTGAAAACGCATGATCGGGCAGTACTGAAAGCCCATGGAGTTCCACTTGCGCGTACTTTAGTTTCAATTTTCAATTAAAATTTTATTCCATTTTTCTTGACGTACACCAAAAAAAAAAATGGAGGAGGCCCGAACAAAAAGTGAAACACTGTTCATTTGACGGGGATTCGGGGCCCCCCTTACAAGGCATTCAGCATGACAGTGCATGGATGCGGTACAAATAAAAACATACAATATGCGCATTTGGGCTTAGTAAATACCACTGGGTTGTATATTTTGCGTTTTTTTTTCTCTTCTTCCCCCTTTTTTTTTTGTTGCTGTTGTAATAAATAAACATACTTGGTAAGTACATCAAAAACACAAAATCATAGGCCATACTTCTGAATTTAGAGAAACACAATGAATATGTTGATTACATTTTGCAAACGAAGGATAGAGAAATAAAAACAATATAAAAACGCATATCAATTGTGAAGAAAAAACGTACAATTTTTCACTGGTGTAAATAATTCTAGAAACACAAAAAATGCCTTAACATTTTTCCACTGGTACATTCGATAACAATTTCGTGTTCTGTTAACTAATTTAGAAGTTTTGGAAGTCTGTAACAGAGCATCTGCTCGATCATAATTAAACGTGTATATGGAATGATCCAGTTTTCTGTATTTCGGAATGGGTTTGGGTAAGTTCTTTTTTTTGAGCTGCGGTAATGTACGGATTGTTCCATCAGAAAGTTTAAGACATTGTTTGTATCTAAGGGCCAAATTATATGCGTAAAGGTTGTGAGCAGAAATTATGGAAAAGCGTGTAAATAGCGGTTTCGTGTGTGCTTAGTAGTGCACTCCAGCTACGTGACGGATAGCTTTCTTTTGTAGTACGTGTAATCTATTTATGTTTGTTTGTGTCGTAGTGCCCCAAACAAAGAGTAGCTCATTTGAGACGAAAATGATGCATGATAGAGTTGTAGTTTAACACTACTCGGAAGCAGAAGTTGTGAACCGTGCGAGTAGGCCAACGGTTTTAGACATGCGGCCAACGAGATGGTTGACATGTGTATCCCACGACAAACTTTTATGAAACTATACTCCAAGAGTTTTGATGTTGTCAACAATATCTATTGCGCAATTCCAAAAAACTAAATCGCCTGGTAGCGAAACGTTTATTTGGGGGGTGGTGAAAATATGGCTTTAGTTTTGTTAACATTTATTTGTAATGAGTTCAAATTGCACCACGTGCTGAGACATTTGACAACTTCGTTCATCGCACTGGTTACATTTTGTAAATTCTGTAAATGGAGTTTCGTCTGTTCAATGCATTCATCCATGTAAAAAATAATAATGATTTTAAAAAACGTTAGCCAGCGTGCTATTCCTCCATCAAAATATTTCCCGGCCACGGCGACCGCACTTCGGTGGGGGCGAAATGCAAAGAACACCCGTGTTCTTAGCGCGGTCGCCCTCCTTAACCTAAGAAGGGGGCGGGGGCGCAAAATCTTCTCCATACCTTGACGTAGTAGGGGGGGGGGGGGGGTGGCTGCGATTAAGTTGCCCCGCCCCCTTCCTGATGGTGAACCCTGTGCACACATATTCGTCGCATCGATGTTGCCGACGTCCTGACGACATCGTTTGGGCGTTTGCACAGGAGCTTCTCTCTGCCGGGGTGGCTTTCTATAGGTTTACTTGGCCGTGTGAGGTACTTAGTAGAGTTCGGAAATTAGGTGGGAATGGCATTCATAGATAAAACATGCCTCTTTGGCGCGCAAAGTAGCACCCTTCCCTTAAACTCTGCGTGATATGCGGTTGGAATCGTATCCTTTGAAAAATGCTTAGCACAGACATGGTCAGTAGGCATTAGAGTTCGGTCTGCCTTCGGAACTGCACTGCGCCACTGCTCCAGGCGATCACTGTCGGACGGCACTTTGAAGAGAGGGACACGCTCCGCAGAAGTCCGATAGCCAGAACGGTAGTTCGGTACAAAACACGCTCTACCCATTTGAGACACCTCTCAGCAATTCGATGCCACCTTCGTCGATAAAAGAGCATAAAACGCACACAAACAAAAAAGCCTGGCTTCAATACAGCGTGGCCGCACATGCCATCGAAAAGACGCAGAATCAGCAGCTCGCGCGTCGCTGCGGAGACGACTGACTCCGCTTTTCGTAGCGCCATCTACACTGTAAACGAAAATATACCCAGCCGGGAGGTTTCGGGGGATGATGCTCCCGCTCAGCTCCGGTAGCCTCACTCAAACCGGAATGCTCCGGAGCATATACATTCGTTTTCCACCCTTTTACTTCGGTGGGCGATGGACGGAGGGAAGCGGGACGAGTTCCCTGATTTTTCTCCGGTGGATGCTCCGTAAGTGCTCCGGCGCATCACTTATGCTCCGGTGGATGTTCCGCAAATACTCCGGCGCAGGTGCGGGGACAGCTCCTGCTTTCCAGTGAAAAAGCGTCCCCCCCCGCACGACAGACGTCTCGTTAACAATGCGTAGGCTGAGAGGCAACAATGAGGCTGGACAACCCCGCAATAACGTTTGAAAAAGCTTTTGTGGTGTTGGGACGCGTTCACTGGCAAAAAGGTCAACGACCGGGAGAGGAGGAACGTAACTTGCTAAAACTTGCCAGAAGTAACGTAGGCAGCCTCGCCGGGCGCCGGGCGGCCGGTCCCCACAAACCAACATGTCGCAGGCCAAGCCACCCGAATCAAAGTGCAGCGAGGATTGCGCGAACACTTCGCCCGCGTTCGGGAAAAGGAAATCGTTCTTTGTGCACCTTGTGGACATCACAAGCGACTGCAAGCGTCAACGAAGGTTGTCATCGACACAAGGGACTTGCGGGAAACCTTAATCGTGTGATGGTTCCGTGCAACGAACGACACATTACTGTGATCTCGCGAGTGGCGAACGATCCGGCGGTCGCTGGTGCGGCGCAAAACTGGTGAGTGAGCTCTTCTTGAATTCTCTGTGTTATTCTTGTCAAAAAGTGCTAAAATTGAGTAATTTTGTGTTGATAACCAAGTAGGTTATCAAGGACTAGGCTAGCTTTGCAAGATGGCAGTAAAAAATTCAGTGGAAATATTGAAAATGCGTTGTTTGGAACACGTGCTTTTCTTTCTTTATTTGAATAACTTCGGTAATTTTAAGCACACCACTGTAATATTTGGAGCGCTGATCGACTCTCCGTAGATATGCATTAATAGAAAACATCATAGTTGTGGGTTGATTCATAAAAGGTTATTAATTTTATAAGTAAACCTAATTGGTTAAAAGATACTTTGGTCTGGTCAGTATACATAAAGGGTAATATTTGTCGCTTTCCATATTAATAAACGCCAGGTCAAGGCCTCTCATTACGTATAAATTATTTTGATTTATCATGTAAACTGAATTAATAAAACAGGAATAACTGAAATCAGCGTTAATTCGTTATAAATTTAGCGAATTGGGCTAGGGAAATGTGTTTGGTACAGACTTTTAGAACGCATATACATACTCATTTTGGTGAAAAAATTATTTTCATTGTATAAGTGGCATCTGAGATATTAATCTAGAAGTATAATTGACCCTTCGGCGGACGTGGTGCCTTTCATGACAGATGAGGGGGGAAAGGGGCTGACGAGACCAGTGACGAGGAATGCGAAAGGAAGGTGGGGTTGCTTTGCAGAACGTATTGTTGGGCGCGCGATGTTTGTCTGGATAGGCTGGTTCACGCTTATTTCTGCAACCCATTTGAAAGCACCGCTCACCGTCGTTGGGCGGAGGGGTATGGTAGTGAAAGAAAAAAAAAAAGAAAAGAGGGCACCTTCTTGAGAAACTGGCGGTCTTTTCTGTGTTGATGGGAGAAAGAACTATCGCGCTGCTGCATTTTTGTTTCTGTGTTCAGTCCTGCTGCCATGGCCGTGCATGCAGTGTTTTCTTTTTTTTTTTTTTTTTGTTGAGGAGGGGGGAAGGGGTGTGAGTTGAATTTCCCCGACCAAACAGGTAAAACTGTCAAAATGTTCGCCTTCATGTCCCATATCTCTTTGAGAATAAAACACTTCTTTCTATCTTTCTCTGACGAACAGTGCGCGAATACGAGACATAGTATTGACCTGGACGATGCAACGACGCTGGCCTGTGAACAGAAGAAGGAAAATAAAATTCCTCGAATCCTGGTGCACACGTCGTGACACCTCGGCGAGCATCACCATCTGTGGCCTCCTGCCGGACGTCTTCACGGACCTGTGTGTTGAGTAAACTGGTCCACCTCCCCTCATTTCTGTCAGTGTACTATACTGATGATGCAATTGGCATAGGTGGCGTAATGCTTGTACTTTTGATTGCTAATTTGTTTCGTTAAGTAGGAGTAAAACTTTATTTTGTGCTCGAGCCTGTTCATTTGGAAACGATACATGCTCATGCAATAACTATTTTCGAAAAATGTTCATTACGTTAAGTTTCACGACAGAGCGGGCGCTGCAAATTTAAAAAAAAAAAGAAATAATACGCCAACTTCTCTCGAAGACTCTTTTGCAAAGCAGAATGAAGGTACGTTTTTCTTAAGAACCGGCCGCAAGTATATAAACTGTAGCCTAATATGCTGGAAGTAGGACGATGAGCACTTACTAAAATGCGACTGTAATAATCATGCAGCTATAATATTTTAGAAAATTAGCAAGTTAATCGGGAGAGGTATTCCTGATGCTGTCTTCGAGAGTACCAAAAGTCGCTCATTTTAGTGAAAAAAAAAATGCTTTTGAATCTGTCAGCAGAAGTAGAGGTATCGATTTAGAAATATATGGAAAATTTTCGCCCGTTTTGAACTTTGTCCGCGGCACGGAGGTGTGTTTTTATCATGGAGAGGCTGGCTGACACTGGTGTACATGTGATATGCTTCTTGATATTGAGCGCTCGTCCTGTCTTTTTTGTGTGGTCGGTTTAAGAACCTAGGTGTTCTCATGGACAGGCAGACAGTATGGGATTTAATCAGTACCCACGGCTTCAGTGTCCTCAGTTTTCGTGCCTCTGGCATGATTTGCAGTTCTCATGTATTATGTTTTTGGTAAATTCTGCAGGAAACAATCAGCTGAACCCTTGCGTCGTCAATGAATGTGATGGATGGTCCTTCGGAGATGGTTCCCGGCGGCTACGCTTCCTTTGTTTGTTGTGCATCGTTTTACGGCATTCTGGACTTGATTTCAACGTGCTACGCTTAAAACTTGAGTGCTGCTGATTTCATGTGATCTGTCTTCTTGTGTTTGTATCGTACACGTGGCGCAAGATATGCGCATGAACTCTTTAGAGATGTACCTGATACGCACGCATTCAGTGCATATAACCGGCTGACGTTCAATAAAGCGGGCTGTTCCCCCCACCGGCTACCAGGCGTATCATATCATTGATACATGGTGTCAGAAGTGCCGCGCACCCATCGCCGCACACGTAGGCGCCGACGGCGCGCTGAGCAGTCGGGATGGAATTTGTTCGACCGCCGGATGCAGTACGCTTCACAGGAGACATAGGCAAGAGCTGGCCACTGTTCAAGCAGAAATTTGAGCTCTTCTTGACGGCTACAGAACCTTCCGGACAACCCCGACCAGAGCAGACGAAGACTGCGTTGCTGCTTACAACTGCAGGCGAAGAAGCCATAGAGGTATTCAATACCTTCGTTTTTTCGGAAGGCGAAAGCAACACCGATTACGCTACGGTAGTCAAAAAGTTTGACGAGTATTGTGAGAGCCAGAGCCATGAGACATACGAACGCTACTTGTTCAGGAAACGAATGCAAGAGCCAGGCGAACCTTTTGAGCACTTCGTGCGAGACTTGAAGACACAAGCTCGTCTGTGTAACTTTGAAGACCTGCGTGACTCCATGATCCGCGATCAGGTTGTTTTTGGAATACAAAACGAGAAACTACGAGAGAAGCTGCTGAGGAGCACAAATCTCACGCTACAGAAAGCGGAACAGACTTGCAAGGCAGCAGAAGCAACAGCAGCGCAGCAAGAAACATGGCTACGGGACCATCAAGTGGATCCAATTCGGAACTTCCCCGCGCCAGGAAGGCAGCACCAAGAAGCGAGACAAGGAAACAGCAACGCCAGGAAGCCACCAGACTACATATGTCCCAGATGCGCGCGAACACACGCGCCAAGAAAGTGTCCTGCGTTCGGACGTGCTTGTTACAACTGCCAGCGGAAGAACCACTTCGCAATTTGTTGCAAAGTAGGGAGTCAAGTCAACGAGCTCACTGGTGATGAAGAATGCTTTGATGTGCTGAATATATCCTTGAGAAGCAAGGTCAGCGGCCGCGACTGGCTTGTTCGCGCGAACGTTGCGAACATATCAGTGAGCTTTAAAGTCGATACTGGCTCGATTCCCTTGAGTTTCGTCACCAAGATGCAGCCAAAACCACTGTTAAAGTCCAACTGCTCAGTTCTACGTTCGTACGGCGGCAATGAAATCAAACACTGCGGCAGCATAACAGTCGATGTGACACTGAACGGACACACCACAGTCCAATTTTTCGTCGTACGCAAAGGTTCAAGCAATCTTGGGACTGCAAGCATGTGAATACCTTCAGCTGGTTTCACGCTAAGTGCACAGCGTGGAAAAATGCAAAGCGGAAGGCGTAGTGGAGGATTTTTGGCACCTTTTCAGTCGTACGGGATGCGTCAAGCGCCATTACCTCATGGTACTCCGCGACGACGCAGTTCCGGTGGCCCAGCCAGCACGGCGGATTCCACTAGCCTTGCGAGAACCACTGCGTGAAGAACTGGAACGTATGGAACGAGGCGGCATCATTGCAAGGGTGACAGAGCCTACGGATTGGGTGAGTCCTCTCGTGATAGTACGTAAGAAGGATGGAAAGCTTCGAGTGTGCATGGATCCGAGGAAGATTAACGAATGCATATAAAAGGGAGCACTATCAAATGCCGACGCGGGAGGACATAGAAGCTGGGACTAGCCGGCGCAAAAGTGTTCACTCGCCTCGATGCTTAACGCTGGTTTCCACCAGATACCATTGGATGAAGAAACTTCAAAAATTTGCACGTTTGCAACGCCTTTTGGCCGATACCGCTTCTTGAGGCTGCCGTTCGGCATTTCTTCAGCACCAGAGGTTTTCCAAAAAGCTTTGAATGAAGTGTTTGAGAATCTGCCAGGTGTGAAAGGCATACGTTGACGACGTGATAATCTGGGGCTCTTCAATGAATGAGCATGATCAACGACTCAAGTCTGCCTTGCAAGCAGCAGAACGAGCGGGACTAACTTTTAATGCGACTAAGTGTGCAGTGCGTGTCAAGGAAATAGAATTCCTAGGTGACGTAATTAGTCATGAGGGCATCAGACCAAATCCTAATCAGGGTGAAGTGCATGCCTCAAATGCCAGAACCAAAGGACAAGCATGCAGTTCAAAGGATGCTGGGTGTCGCAAACTACTTCAGCAAGTTCTTGCCGTTCCTTGGCTCAGAAAACGGTACTGCTCCGGAGCTTATTAAAGCACGACACACATTTTGAATGGACTATAGACCACGCTAAAGAATGGCAGATGCTATGTGATAGCATGTGTCGCCAGCCCTTGCTATCACTTTTCGATCCAAAAAAGGAAACCAAAGTTTCATGTGATGCGTCGCAAAACGGAGTAGGTGCTGCCTTGTTATAGTGTGAAAATAACACGTGGAAGCCTGTGGCATACGCGTCTAAATCGCTCACCGAATCTCAACAAAGGTATTCGCAAATCGAAAAGGAAGCCATGGCAATAGTGTATGGGTGCGAAAGATTCAACCATTTCACATACGGTCGTAAGATTATCGTGGAAACAGACCACCGCCCACTGATAGCGATTTCTCAGAAAGCAATCGGAGACATGCCACCAAGGCTGCAACGCTTTTTTCTGCGCCTGCTTCGATACGACTTGGAAATTACGTTTATTCCAGGGAAACACCTCCTCTTCGCCGATATGCTGTCCCGGGCGACTGTCAACTGCAACAACGATTTCACCGACGACGATGCGGAGGTACACGCCGTGAGTGTGCTTTCATCCCGTATCAGCAACAGGACCCAACAACGACTGGCCAATGAGACAAGTAAGGTCAAATACCTGGCAAAAGTTCTAGAAAGCCTGAGCAAAAACACACCTATTGATGGCCAGCTAAAAGCGTTTAACGGAGAGCTCTCACACGTGCAAGGTGTGTTGTTAAAAGGGTGCAAGATTGTGATTCCTGCTACCATGAAGTGTGAAATACTGGAAAAAATTCCCCAAGGGCATCTAGGCATCACGAAGTGCAAGTCCAGGGCACGTGATAGGGTTTTCTGGCATGGAATGAGTCGAGACATTGAAAACTTTGTACAAAAGTGTGCAGTTTGCAGGAAATTCCTACAGCCAGCCCCGTGAACCATTGCAGATGCGCCCGATACCTGAGCAAGCATGGTGCCGAGTAGGTATAGACCTTTTCCACTACGGCGGCAAAACATACCTATGCTCTACGATGCATTTTCGAACTTTCCCGAAGTAGAAATGCTCAAAGATGCATCGGCTGTCACGGTTATCCAAGCGACAAGTGCCATTTTTGCCAGATATGGTATACCAATGGAAGTGTGTTCCTACAATGGGCCACCTTTTTCGAGCAAGTCTTTTGCCGCGTTCGCGCGAAAGTATGATTTTCAGCATGTCACTTCTAGCCCTGGCTACCCGCAATCGAACGGTCTAAGCAGAAAAGGGGGTACAAGTAGTGAAACGGATTTTAAAGAAAACTGATGAAGCAAAACACGACTTTTGGCTCGGTTTGCTTGCCTACAGGACAGCACCCCTGGAAGGCAGCGCGGCACCGGCGGAGCTTCTCCAGGGCAGGAAACTGAGAACAAGCATACCGGACTTCGGAGGTGATCCATGTCTCCGCATCGTCAGACAGACAGCCAGAGGCGTCCCCTGCCAGCACTGAGGCGCAGAGATGTGGTGCGTCTAAAGAAGCAATCGTGGGACACAAAAGCGCGGGTGGTGGAGCACTGCCCCACAACCTAGATCTTACAATGTGGTCACAGAAGAGGGGAGGATCCTACGACGTAACAGGAGAGATTTGTTGCGAACCAGAGAACACTTTGTGCGTGATTTTTCAGATGACAGCGAGGACGACAATGCGGACGAGCCACTCGACAGCAGTGGAGGTGCATCAGCACAAGAACAGTTGCTATCAACTGGGGCAACGGTGACGAACGCTTCCCCACTCCGAAGATCACAGAGGCAACGCAGACCACCAAATCGTTTAAGATATGACACAAACTTTGAACAAGTTCCATAACCGTGCTTTTGGGTACATGCCACCAGCAGTGTACTAACACTTCACTAACAATGTACTAACCTTGCGGTGCGATGTTTTCTTGCTCTGTTTTTGTGTTCTGAAAGAAGAAAGATGTATCCGTACACGTGGCGCAAGATATGCGCATGAACTGTTTAGAGATGTACCTGATACGCACGCATTCAGTACATATAACCGGCTGACGTTCAATAAAGCGGGCTGTTCCCCCCACCGGCTACCAGGCGTATCATGTCATTGATACACTTTTTTGGTGGCTTTTTGTATATTTGTTTCTTCTTGTCTTCTTTTCCCAAATGGTGGGTCATCAGCCACAAACTACAGCATATTTTGAATAAATCAAGCAATAAGAACTGAAGTGTTCTCCTGAATTTTATCTGCTAGAGCTCTGTGGAAAAAATACGCAGTAACTCTGCAGTGTTTGCATGAGAATTCCTTCATCTAACCAATGCGTGACACGATCAGCATAGAATAAACAAACAGCGGAGCAAAGAATTAAAAAACAATACTCGTGATCCATCGCACTACAATTCCGTCCGGACCAAGTAAGGACATTCGTAAACTACTCCGGAGGTGCCACGCGAAAACTCCGGATAGCCGGAGTGAAAAAGCAGCGAAAAATACTCCGGAGATGCCCCGCAGTCCCTCCGGCCAGCCGGAGCAAAATACCGGTAAAAAGTGCTCCGGCGGCGCCACGCTCCGGTCGGCCGGAGTGAAACATCAATTAAAAGTACTCCGGCTGTGCCACGCAATTGCTCCGGCCAGCCGGAGTAAGAACTTTGCTCCGGAGGTCCGGAGGAAAAATTACTCCGAACAGGGGGGGTCGCTAGAGGACAGGCGTTTTACTCCCACCTGGGAGTAATTTTCTTTTACAGTGTAAGAAAGGCACCGACTAAGCTGCAAGATAACTGATAACGGCCCGAACGTTATCTGGACGCGCGGGCATTGCGCTTTTCAATGCGTTGCGGGGAGAGTGTCAACACCTGTCTATGTATATTCTTACACCGTGGTCCATATAATGGACTTTTCCATTCCAGCCGCCGCTGATTCGCGGGAGCTCGGCCAGCAGCGCGCCCTCTTTCCGGTTCTTCCTCTTCAACGTCATTTTGAAGTCACAAACTTTTCTCCCTCGATTGAAATTAGAGGACCTGAATTCACTTTAACCATACAGAAAAAAGGAATAGGAGAGAGCGCGGCTAGCATCTATAAGCCAACCTCATTTGAAGCCGCGACCTCCTCGGGCTCGTGTCACCATTTTCATCATGCTCTTGTTTCTTTTCTTTTCTCTTGGTGAGCTCATGGGGCCAAAAACGAAAATGCACGAGCGCGCGCGCCTAGCGGCCACAAGCCAACCTCCTCCGACGCCGCTACTTCCCCACCCCCTCGTGCTCCATACTCTGGTGACACTTCCCAGCACGGTCCTGCTTCATTTTTTATGGCTGGGGAGTTATTCTCGATGTGTCTCCCTAGTGAACTGTCCATTTCTGCCGCAAGTGATTGGCTGGAGTTCGGTGACCAGCGCGCCCCCCTGTTTCCGGTTCTTCTTCTGCAACGTCCTTTTGATGTCGCGAAGCTTTCAGAACGCTCGACACTAATTAGGGGGACCGAATGCGCTTCAACGCAACGAATGCAGGCCCCAGAGATCCGCATTTGGCCGTAAATATTGGATGTCGTGCATAAATTCTGACCGCGTAAGCCATCCAATGAGGTTTAATGCGGCCGCCCGTTTAATGCACCTGTGGAGGTCGGTACGCAGTCCCTGCATCGTTCTCAAACATGTGGTGCACATTCATATGTAAGTTTAGACTTGACAAGCTCCTATTTCTGTAAATTTCGTCCATTTTCTTCTTACGCTGGGCATGTGCTGGCAGATTCGGTGCATCGACGTGGTCAAGAGCAAACACCACGGCTCTCCGCTTTTTCGAGCAACTGTATGCGCTCTGCCGAAATGGGGTGTGGACATCTCTTTTAGATGCACACGTCGAGAATAGCCCCCTGAAAATTGTATCTTTCCCTCCACCAGAAGTTTCAAGTGCATGGCCTGGACCTCAACGCTGCGGCGCCTTCCAGCCTGACAGGGTGACGCCCCAACTCGCTGGATTGCATGTTGGTGGAGTCTTGGACCTACTTCATTGCGCATAGATAAATAAAATAGATAAGTAATATATATCGATGGGTTAATGCACTTTTTTTTTCTTTTCATTTTTACTCCAGTAAGTCGATATACAAATAGACAAGTAAAGGAATGGAATGGAATGAAAAATAACTTTATTAGGTCCTGCGGAACGCGACTGACTCGCACACCCGGCTCAGTCCCACGTACGGACGCAATGAAAAATACAGAGTAACCGATAGCTGAGCTAGTTGGTAGGTATTCATGTTAAAACGACACGACCTGAAAACACAGACACACGAGTCAAGTCGAGAGAGTGACCAGTTATATCTCTTGTAGACCATCACGCGCAACTGACTGATTGGTATCGCCTCTTGCTTGGGAATGCGCAGTTAAGTATTTTAAGGGCGGATAACTTTCGGGGTCCGGGCTGTCGTATGCTGCCATCGTATGCTGCCGTAGCATGGCGAAACGCAGGTAAAACCAAGTATGGCACAGCCACCTGTAGCATATTAACGCGATAGCGTTTAAGAGCTCGTTTCGCAGAAATTCCGGCGTCGGCGTCGTTGGTTGTGAGCGAAAAATCATCATCTTGTCCGTGACCGAAAAATCGAGAAAGATGCAAATAAAATAAATAATAAAAATTTCCGGGTCCGAGTGAGGATAGAACCCGGGCCGTCCGCGTGGGAAGCAGGTGTTCTACCACACAGCCATGCCTCTTTTTTTTTTTTCTTACATGGTATTTATTACAGATGAGGTTTATGTATATACATAGCATTCAAAATACTTAAGGCTGCCTCCACAAATGTACAGTAGGCATTACAAAACAAATTTCATGCATCACTGTTCTAAAAAGGTATTTGCTTGGAAATACAGTGAAAATACCTTCCTCTGCTTGGTAATGCAGTGAAAATAACTTTCATGCTTCACAAACGCAAGTGTCCTTTATATAGGCGTCGCAATATAGCATGTAATATCCCAGGAATATTGCGTGGTACAAGCGTACATTGCCATCGGGCGTCAGAATATGTGACTATCATAACGATTTCGTAGTTTAAAGCCGGCCACATATTACAAACGGCACACACCTTACTGCGCGTATTCCCTTAACACCACGCAGTGGGTGCACAGCAAGTATGCACTAAGTGGTTGAAGTATATAGGTACGCGGGGCAGGATGTCGCTATCGCGTTCAACTCCTAAAGGCGAAGATTAAGGGTCCCCCCAATTTTTTAAGCGCCCGCTCGCACCAAGGAGAAGTCTTCTTCCTCTCTTTCTTCGAGCGCCTTGATGATATTAAGTGCGGAGCACTTTAGGGGCCCGGGCTGTCGCATGTTGTCGTATGCTGTTGTCGCTTGGCGTAACACAGACAAAACCACGAACACAGACAAAAAAAAAAAAGACTAAGCAAGCAAGAAATAGAGAAAGAAACATAAAAAAAGGAAGAAATATAGGAGCAAGAAATAGAAAGCAACAGATAAAGAGGGAGGAAGAAATCAATAGAAAGAAAAAAGAGAAAAAAAGACAGAAAAAACGGAAACTGAGAAAAAGAAAGAAAGAGAGGAGGAAAGAAACATAGATCCGAATAGAAACAAAGAAGGCTGCCCAGCTCCGCACTTCTTTCAGCTTTGGCTTCACTAGTGCGGAGCTGAATTAATGTTTTTTTTTTTTCCAGCTCCTATTCCGCCGCTGTAAGGCTTTTTTGGTTAACAGCGTTTGCTGTGTATGGACTACATTATTCTGTCTGTGTTTGCACAGCCTGTCTTTTTAAGGGCCCCATAACAGCCTCTGAAAATGAAAAAATCGAGCGCGTTATTCTCTCTCGGCGTTCCTAGTTTATTTGGCACTCTTCGTGACGCCAGAACGATGATTCACGTGACATGAATAGGGCACATACTCTCGATGGCTCCATATACGAGAAATATCACTTGTGAATTGTCAGCTACCTTACTTTGCCATGCATTCGCGCACCCGTTCCTCCTCACCTGGTATAATTATCGTGCGCGATGAACTGATTTCGCTCCATTTTGTGAGTTTTCGATTGCGCAAGCGGAAATATCAGACAAGCTCGAAATCATGATAGGCTGAACCCTTAGAGCTAACCTTGTACACGTGCTTTATGAAGAAATAATTGTCGAGGTGATATCGCCTGTAAGAATTGCAGTGAAAGCGAGAACGACACCAATGGAAGAGGCACCGGAAATAGTTGATCCTCCCAGCGGACGAACTCTTTACAGCGGAGACGGTACAGTTCTCCAGAAAAAAGGCCAGCTCAGTTTAGAGTTTTTGTATATTTTTTATTGCGATAACCATTATATGGACACTCTGTACAGGTTTTCATCGTCGCCGTCATGTTCCGTATAAAGTTAAATCGATCATTTTTGTACGCGCATCGTATGCTGTAGCCGCGAGTAAACGCTCGTGAGCGCTAGCGAGGAACCCGGCTGAAGCACAGATGTAACAAGATATTCATCTCAGTCGCACTGAGGGAGCATGCGATAACATCACTCCACGTGCAAGGCCTGCCATGGATTGCTCCTCAACCAGAAAGGAAGCACCAATGGAAGAGGCGTCTTTCGCTGGACGAAAGAGTATGAAGGGACGCCGTGGTACAGGGGCTGCGCGGCTCTAGCCGCCACTGTGAACTTTGACTGAAAGGGCGCGGTCGCGAGCGCTGGGGCGTGCGCTATCTCGGCAATCATCAGCAAACGGCTGCTATACCCTTCTACGCAGCATGATCTCACCGCTTCGTGCTGTGACCACTGATGCGACAAACTACACAATAACAGCTGCTTTCCCGGGAGCGGCCGTATTCCCATGTACCAGCGTTTTGCAGTTTCGCAAGATCGGATGAAAGAGAGTTAGCTGCTACCCTTAGTTCGTTTTAACGTTACATGTTGCTATCGCATTCACTGCTTCACCCTTTCGGTGAAACAGACTTTTTTTTTTTTTCAAAATTGAAAGGGACAAATTTCTCTCCCCACCAACTCTTGAACACTGTAAGCAAACATTAGCCGAGATGGGAGCTTTTCCAGCATATCAGCCCCCAAAACTCCCATGCCCCAATCATTTGCTCCGTGATAGCGGAGTGAAGTCGGCACATGTCGTCGTAAAACGCCCCTTGCTTAATGACAGAGTTTATGAACGACATGACCTTGTTAAACTCCCCACGCAGTTTCAGGTCACGTGAGTCCCTATAGGAATTTTAAAAAGTATTTTTCGGCATGACGTGCGTGTCACGTGTTTAGAAACTCCCTATGGGAGTTTTAAAAACCATTTTCGGTCGTGACGAGCGGGTGTGTGCGTGTGTGGGTCAATGTGAGTATTTGTCGACAGATAACGAAATTTTCAGTGCAGTGAGGATTTGCAACGGCCGGTTGGTGTTTAGTGTGAACGTGTCAAGGTCTTTCGCACCGCTGAGCCACTCTGGACAGAGAGAAGTTTCACTCGCGCCAGCGTACGACCGCGAGCTGTCTGTCCGAACGGCCGTGCCCATGCAAGCAAGCACACGAGTACAAGCCACCGACACGCCGCGAATACCTCGCTTCAAAGTGCCGTGTTACGAAGACCTTCGAAGGATAATTTCAACGGTAACAAAAGTAAGCGGTTGCTTCTGGAGTTTCACCGGCTAAAACTTCGAAGCGGTACGAAGTAGGCTTCGCACGACATCGGCATCAAGCTGGCCGGCGGCCGGTGTGAGAGCTGCGCCGGCGACGCGCTCGCCCCGACCGCGGGCGACGGTTGCTTCTCGGAGTGTCACCGGTATTTCATTGGCTGCAACTTCTAAGCGGTAAGAAGGCTGCGCTAAGTCGTCGGTATCAAGCCGGCGGCGTAGCGAGCTCGCACTGCTGCACCGGCCGCCGTGGCGAGCTCTACGAGCTCGCACCGGCCACCGGCGAATCAAGGAATGTGTTTCACAGTAAATAAACCCAAGCAACCACGGATATCCGCCCAGGATCCGCGGAAGCGCCTAATATCCATTGCCAAGATGAGATGGCCGACAGACGTACGCTAGGTATCCCATTGTGGACATCCGTTTCTGGAGCTTTTACGAATGTACGATCGACATCCACTGATGGATTTTCAAAGGATATTTATAAAGTTTTTTCAGTGATGCTATTAAACACCTTCAACGCATAGACTCCGTGCGTGAACGCAATGCCTAGTTCTATCTACAAAAATTATTCGGGAGCCTAAAGAACCAACGACATAGTTGAGGCCCCACAATAAAATAATATTTAGTATATCTTGCTGAACTGGAAAACGATTTTTCCTTTTTTTTTTCTTTTCGTTTGCTCGCTGTTGCTGAAAAAAGTTGTTTACACCAAACGCCACGCCGGCCACGCCGGCCACGCCGTTGAACTTTTTGAACACCGCGCCACCACAACACGACTGCTTTTCTCGTCTTCTGACTGAGCCAAATCAATCCATGGCCAAATCCAAAAAGCATTTATGGCGGTTTGGTTGAGATCGGTTGAAATTCTTTCTCGCGTAATGTAGGTGCGAAAGAAGTGTGGAAAGTGGCAGAATAGCGCCAGAAACATTGTTTTGTCCACGATTTTTACCGAAATGGACCAGCGACTGGAGACATTGTATAGGTAAGTAGTTTAAACATGCTTTTCAGCCGTTTTGTAGGATTTATCGAGAGGTCTAGCTAGCTGTTGCACCGGGACCGGTAAAAAGACAAAGACCGTGTCGTCACTAACTTACGTCGTGCTGTTTCGTTGCTCTTTTGGTTTTGTTGATGCTTTGGTTACTGCCCCCCACCTTTCCCCGGTGACATGGACTAACCACAGACACTGGCGATGTCACGATACTTATGCAACGTTTTTCAATTGCTGTTGGCGCACTCCGTTGTGCATATAACATTGTTCAAATCCTACACTTCGCAGGGATAGGACAGTTAATCTAATTCTGACGTCTGTGGTCTCTGTGGTGAATGTAAAGCCCACCAGCCGTGACAAAAGAATAGCTGTGGCCGCGGCCCGTGAAATTGTAGATACAATTACACCATTGCAAATTGGGCCCGAGAAGTGATGCTAATCGAGACCTCCGGTTTTACACAAGGAGAGTCTAGCACGCCTAGCTCACTTGTTCAAAACACTGATTCACATTGCCTCGATACGCAGCCTATTCTGAGTATAGTGATTTTGCAGCAGCACTGAGTGCCTGGGCTGTCAAATAGAAAATTTCACAGGCTGCTTCAATTTTCCTGCTGAAGTTCCAGACTTTCGACAAAGCATGTCTTTTGACTGACGGGCATGCTGTGCTTGTAACACACCAAAACACATTGCCATCTTGTGTTCTGTAGCGTGTACCTAAATCTTACACTGGCCTCGAGCATTTTGCCGTCATCAAAATGCGATTGCCGTGGCCGGGATGCTGCTGGAGTTCTATTTTTGATGCAAGCATGCTGTAAAAATGGTCATGTGCCATGTCATGGGCATTCTATGGAAAATCACTAGTTATATAAATTCAAGTTGCACTTTACTATAGGGTTTCCTCTCAATAACTTGTTCAGTTTGCGTTTTGAGCTACAAATGTTATCTTCCTGATCTTTCTAGCACCAAAACAAGTGCACTGAGAGCATGTAGAGAGGCATTCTACAATAGACAAATGAGTGATGACTGGGGTGAAGCAGCTACCCAAGGTGAAAAAATACATCACTATTAGCCACAGGTAATTAGCTGTTATTGCATTCTTTGACCTAGTAGTAGTCATCCAGAGAAGATTTTTTTTCTTCATTTTTTTTAGGGCTCTGCAGAATGGAGGTCACCGACTCACCCCTGCAGCGAGCAAGTTGCATTAAGCCACACAGCAACTATACTGTGATACCTTCAAATATTTTGAAGATGGTAAAATTGAATTATGTTTTTATCTGATGAATGGGATTACTGCATTGTTGCGTATTTGTGATACTGCATATTTGTGATGTTTGTGATGAAATGTGAGTTAGGCACTCTTTCTGTCCTCTCGCTTTCTTTCCTTAGCCCTTGTGCAGCTATCATAGCATTTATGCATGTACTGGTCTAACAAACCATGATGAAACAAGTGCTGCGCAAAGGACACAGGGACAAGGAAGTGAACGAGGACGGGCGCAGACTCGCGACTGGATTTTATTGAAACGCAAACGCATCCAGTCGCGAGTCTGCGCCCGTCCTCGTTCACTTCCTTGTCCCTGTGTCCTTTGCGCAGCACCTTGTTTCATCATGTACGACCAACGTTTCTAGATTATTTTCAGTTAGCAAACTAGCTTTGAGAGGCGGCCACGTATTGTCGCCGTGGCGAGAGGCGGCGCTGGGGTAGCGTTGAGATCGGGTGCGATGCAGTACGAAGGGTGACGCTTGCCTCAGCCGCGTGTTTTTGCTGCGTTGTTGGTGCTCGCGCGTTAATCACGCATGCATTCTGAGGTCTCACGCGTTCCAACAAACGTGCGAGCAGTGATCGTGTACACGTATTTCAACAGATACCGCGAAATGTCAGCGCCGATTCTCGACATGCCTAGGTGCAGCGTGCCGAGCTGTTGTTCAGGGTTTGCTTCGGCAGTGCCAAGCCCCGTCCCGCGACACTTCTTCATGGGTGCTTTTCTGTATGTATAGAGGCAATGAAACCAAGTTTTCAGTTAAGCTGCAAAGGAAACGGGTCTGGACACTTCCTGAGGCGCTGTTGGACAGTGATGAGACAAGTGTCGGTTGTCCCGTTCACAATGACACCAGTGATGCAAATAATATTCGGAGCTATCACATGCCAAAACCACGATCGATATGATTATGTATTGCCTCCGGAAATTTAGGCCGTCGGGTGTTTACCGTGCAGTGACATCGCACAGACGGTCCTCTAGCACATCCATTCGGGTCAGCAGCCGAGCACCTAGGACACTGCAATAAGTCAAGAATATGAAACAGCCGTTGGTAGAACGAATATAAATTGATGTTCCCGTCTTCGTATTCATAGCCTCAGTATTTATTCATTTATTTATTTATTTATTTATTTATTTATTTATTTATTTATTTATTTATTATACTCAAAGGTATCAAAACGGGATATTACAGGAGAAGTAATCCTAGGAAGGTCTGTTAGGACGATGTCAGATAGAAAGGTATTCAATTTTTTTTCTTTTTTGTTTCAGTATACTGCTGGTTCTTTATACGGCCCGCGCAGGAGAGGTTACATGAATACATGGAAGTATCTACATTGCCGATAATTCATCGTGAAAATTCAGTACACTGAATGAGGTCGATGAGCGTCAGTCGTATTGCAACACATAATATCGTTAGATAAATTGTTCCAGTGGGAGATATCGGACGGAAAAAGGGAGTGTTTGCGGGTGTTGACACGACATAATCGCTGGTGGAATGCTTTAGAATGGCACGCCAACAATCAACGCGCTGTGTGCGGAAAAGAACTGTATTTACGGGACAGTGCGATTTAATCTGAATAATTTTATCCAGTTAACTAAAATCACCGGCCAAGCATTTCGTACAGAGAGCTAACCAGAACGAACGGCCCCGATGTTCATTGCTGGGCTAATCGCCACGGTTCGATAAAGTCTTTCTCAATTACTAGTTACGTCTGTACAAAAATTATAACTGGTGCTTTCCGCCCGTGTGTTCCCTTTTTAATTCTTACTGGACCGTGGCTTAGCAGAGGAGCTTGCCCAATTTCTGTGCAACATGCGTGCTAGAGGTTTTTGCGCGCATGGAATTGACGAATTTAGGTTTCGCCTATACTCCTATACAGATAAAAGAACGTCGATGCGTATTGTAAAGGGCACATATATATTCTAGGTACACATCATTTGTAGGCGTATGGCGGAGCACACTGGAATGATAATTTTTCTTTTGGTCAGTGACTGAGAGCAAGTTTTAAAAATTAGAGCACTTTCACGGCAGGAGTAGAGCGAGGGAAGCATCTCGGAGGGAATAAGTGGGTGCTTTGGATCCACATAATTGTTCAAAAAGCGAGAATGCTCACTGTATAGCTAATAAAGTCTGCGCTCGCAAAGGGAATTCGAAGTAGCTTGCCTTCCTACATGAGCTCTCACCTTTCATGCCTCTAATAAGCAAACAGGGATGAAAGTTATCCTACATTTGTGCCAATTTCTTCCTCACTTCGGTGCAGTTGATATTTTGAAATATTTATAAAGTATTCAGGTTTACAAATGACGGCTTTTCGATTCGATGATAGAATCGAAGAAAGCAGTGTCCCATTTGAATATCGAAATTTTCGAATACTCGCACACACACCACGTGTCGCTGCAAATAATGCACCTGCTGCATTCTGTTTCACGAAATCGAATGAAAATGACAAGACGTTTTGTTTTTTTTTCTGGGTTCCTTGCTGGTGTTTGATTTGGTAGGCTTTTCAGCAGCCCGCGATTTTGTGATGAGATGAGGTTGAAATATGACTGAGCATTACGTGATCCCAAGACGATTTGCGCATATACTGGCGAAAAATAGATGCCGGTTCTAACGGGAAACGAAATTAAGGTAAGCGCACTGTGCAGTGTTTGCCTTGTCTTGTATTACTTTTTTTTTCACGCCCTGTCTTACGCGCTGTTTGTATCTTTTTATAACGCTCAGATATAACTAAAACGCGCGTTTCACTCAAGCCAAATCAAATGAGAGCAACTACCAGATCGACCTAACCATTGCAGTAGCCGCTTGTCGGCCCCGTGGAAGTAGCGCAGTAGCAGACGACTCACTGAAACGGCAAAACAGCGCAGTAAAAACGACGACGGAGGAAGGAACGAACACACACACGAAGCGCTTCGTGTGTGTGTTCGTTCCTTCCTCCTTCGTCGTTTTTACTGCGCTGTTTTGCCGTTTCAGTATGTTCCACCAACTAGCCGACAAGTTGACCTTATTAGCAGACGACTCGCCGAGACCAATCCTAACGCGACCGTAGCACCCCCCACCTGGTTGGCGATGGCGGAGCGACGCTCCGCGCCACTGGAAGGCCGCGCTCTTCGCCAACTGAGTTAATCTAAAAACGTTGTGTACGGCCAACTCGCCCAGCAACATGCATTATTGAAGTACTAACAAAAACCACTTTGCTAAAATACTTTTCTTTTTGTACACTGCTATCCATTGTTGTTTAGAGAAAAAAGGAATTTAGTACATAGGTGAACTTATGTTAGAAAGTTTGTTACATCACAAAAAAAATTGGACATGCATAATAGAATGGTAAATTAGGTGAGTTGGTGATGCAGTATGCATATCGACAAGTTTGCATGGTGCAAAATGAGCAAGTACAGAAGAGGAAGACACAACACAGCGGCGGTGTTGTGTCCCCTCCTCTATGCTAGTTCAATTTGCACTGTGCCAACATGACTTTAGGCATATAGTTTACTTTTTCAACAGCAGGGCATGCGCTCACAATATTTTTCTCTTCCAGGTTCCTCATAAACACGAGTGGGTCAACTTCAAGGAAACTAACACAACTGGAAATGCCTCTGGACTTGTCTTATGTGCTCCAGGAATAGCCATACAATATTGCTTTCAGGAGGGCAGAAACGTTTTGAACAGCCTGTAGACTGATCTTCTCCGTACTACCAAATGACTGTACATTTTAACAGCCCATCCCCGATGAGATGACAAACAGGAATAACACAGGCTTTGGTTGTGAGAAGCGGGTGCCAGTGTTTGGTGTTGCTCAGTGTTTGAGGCCAGTCACTTCTGGCAGGTCGTTAACTTCAGGGAGCCAGATAACGCCGACACAGCATTGATGAGTAGGTACTAGAGACATGTGCTGTTGCTGGGCAACCGGTCCAGGGAGCAGGCAAGGCAGTCTATCATACCTGGGGACCGGGCATTGGGTGAGGTGGCTGCTGCTCCAACGGCTGTTTCATGTGGCTGTTGCTGTTTCGAGCTTTCTGCCAATGGCAAGCATAGTAGCTGGAGCTACTCTACGACTTTTGAAGCTATAGCGGTGCTTATTGCCACTGCTTTGGCTCCAAGCCATGCTACGCAATAACTGGGTTCATGGTGACATCCTCCATGAGCCAAGCAACGCATCGACGCTATGGATTCGGCACGAGAACGAGCTCTCGAAACGACTAAGAATGGCGAGAAACAATAGTTGTGTTTGTAGAGACATTTCATGTAACTTTGGCATGTAACCAACTACTTTCTTGAGTGTGACCTTATGTACAGAGTTTTGTATTTTTATTAGCGTACAAATACATATAATTTGAGTGAGAGCTCCCAGGTGTCGGCTGCATTCAATCCATTGTGTGTGGTCCTGGGCCCATACCATCATGTGTTCCACCACACTGAGGTATTGTACAGCCACGTCCACGTCTGTGTAGAGTGTCCAAGCAGCCAGTTTTTGCTCTGCAGGACGACACCTTGCGGCAGTTTCGGGCTATGACGCGGTGTGTCACGAGCATGCACTGCCTAATAGTCATGCTAACCACGTCAGAGCCCGCAACTGCCACACAAGGTGTCGCCCCGCAGAGCAAAAACCAGCTGCTCGCATGCTGTACACAGACGTGGACATGGCTGTACATTTGGGCACAACATCCGAATAAGCTCCAAAATATGTCCACGACAGGATCCCGTTTTGGTTCTCCACTGAATGTGCGAAAATGTTTTTTTTTAATATCTGTCGTACATCCGATAGAACTCCAGCGGAGATTTACGGATCTCCACTGGATATCCATTACAGCCGAAACGGATATATATCGGATTTCCGACGGGATATCTGTGGCTGCTTGGGAAGGCTGCTGGAATGAATAACAGTTAAAATTGTCTCTTCTGCGCCATGCGCCCACAGCTGTCAAACATCTAACGCGAGGGCGAGCGACGATACGAGGAAGAGGCACACTGAACCCACTGAACTAACATACGGCTGCCCATGCACTGCGGGCAACAGGAATCGCGACTGCGAACCGTCTCGTTCGTTGAAGTCTATAGCTCCGTAGCTTAAACTGCGCGGATAGCGGACACCTTTTTTTTGTGTGTGTGTGTGTGTGTGTGTGTGTGTGTGTGTGTGTGTGTGTGTGTGTGTGTGTGTGTGTGTGTGTGTGTGTGTGTGTGTGTGTGTGTGTGTGTGTGTGTGTGTGTGTGTGTGTGTGTGTGTGTGTGTGTGTGTGTGTGTGTGTGTGTGTGTGTGTGTGTGTGTGTGTGTGTGTGTGTGTGTGTGTGTGTGTGTGTGTGTGTGTGTGTGTGTGTGTGTGTGTGTGTGTGTGTGTGTGTGTGTGTGTGTGTGTGTGTGTGTGTGTGTGTGTGTGTGTGTGTGTGTGTGTGTGTGTGTGTGTGTGTGTGTGTGTGTGTGTGTGTGTGTGTGTGTGTGTGTGTGTGTGTGTGTGTGTGTGTGTGTGAAAAATAACGACCACGAAAACTGCGCAACAGCAACCATTTTGCGATCGCCAGCAGTCGTTCATCGTATAGCCGGGCCGTACTCCTGGGAGAGGCCTAGCTACGGCGGCGGCAAGGACGCGGTAGCGGCGGGGCGCCTCGGTTCTTCGCCGGTGTTGCGGTAGTGTGCCGCTGAAGTGCTCTGCACGGCCGCTCGTGGTTTGTGGGTTCGTGTACGATTCAGTGCATATTATGGGCATAGACACAGTACTGCTAATGCAAATTCAGCCCATGCGACAGAGCGCCAGCGGATAATTAAGTTTCGCCAATTAAAAAGCGGTTGTAGCGAAGCCTTGTAACTTGGAAATGGGTTGCACTCTGCCGAGACATTCCCCTCGAACCAACGTAACAATGTACGGGAATGGGTTGGTCACAAAAAATAGCGGTGTTGCCCTGAGTGACTTGCAGGGTAGCGAAAGGTACCAGCAACCCTTTCCTACTGCAACCACGGTCAGATGGCGAAAGGAGTGCAATTGTGTCGGAGAGACCGGCGCAGTAGACCGACACAGCCGTTGCCGAGCTTGGAGGCACTGTCGTATCGTCTTTGACGAGGATCTTGCTCAGTGCCGAGGGACTGTCTACTGGCGTCAAATGTGAGAACGGTGACAGTTCAGTTTCGGCGGAGGCACAGTGAACGACGGCGTCGTGGCGGGAGAGAAAATCCCATCCCAGGATGACGTCGTGAGAGCATGCAGTAATGATGATGAACCCGTCGACGACGCACAAATCCTGGACGTACCCGATGAATCGCACTGTCCCAGTTCCCGTACCATCAGTGTTGTTTCCACGTCTGATCCGACATCTGCTGATGTATTTGGTCCCTCCATTGCCGACAACCTTACGTCGGTCCAGCGTTCCCAGCTTCTGGGCCTGCTGCAAGAATTTCATTCTTCTTTCGAGGTCGGGCAAACTTCTCTCGGTCGCACGTCCGCTGTTACTCATCGCATCGACACTGGCGCCCAGCCACCGTTACGGCAACGTCCATATCGCGTGTCGCCTGCCGAACGTCGGGTAATTAATGAGCAAGTAGACGATATGCTCCGACGCGACGTAATTCGGCTCTCGGACAGCCCATGGGCGTCTCCTGTTGTTCTCGTTGCGAAGAAGGACGGTTCTGTGCGGTTCTGTGTGGACTACCGACAGCTCAATAAGATCACTCGCAAGGATGTTTATCCACTACCGCGCATCGACGACGCGATCGACAGCCTCCACGGAGCCGAATTCTTTTCTTCTCTCGATTTGCGCTCGGGGTACTGGCAAGTACCCATGGCTGACGACGCTCGACCGAAGACAGCCTTTGTCACAACCGACGGCTTGTACGAGTTCAACGTCATACCGTTTGGTCTGTGTAATGCGCCCGCGACCTTTGATCGCATGATGGACACCGTTCTGCGCAACTTGAAATGGCACGCATGCTTGTGTTACCTGGACGACGTCTTGTTTTCGCCCCGGATTTCTCCACGCATCTCCAACGTCTGAAAGAAGTTTTCACACGTGTGAGCAACGCCGGCTTTCAACTAAATCTGAAGAAGTACCGAATTGCACCACGGCAACTCACAATCCTAGGTTACGTCGTGTCCAAGGACGGAATTCTTCCCGATCCAGCCAAGCTTCGGGCCGTGGCCGAATTTCCCAAACCTGCGTCCGTCAAAGAACTGCGCAGTTTCGTAGGCCTGTGTTCATTCTTTCGACGATTCAAACGAAACTTTGTTACGATCATATCACCGCTGACGAAGCTCCTTGGAAATAACGGGCCCCTTAATTCGTGGTCATCCGAGTGCGACGATGCGTTCGCCAAGCTCCGCCATTTGTTGACGTCTCCTCCCATACTACGCCACTACGACCCTACGGTCCCAACGGAGGTGCACACAGACGCCAGCGGTGTAGGCCTCGGCGCTGTCCTGGCGCAGCGCAAACCCGGATTCGCCGAATATGTCGTGGTATACGCAAGCCGTACGCTCACGAGAGCCGAGACAAATTACACCGTCACGGAAAAAGAGTGCCTGGCGATCGTCTGGGCCCTTACAAAGTTTGGACCTTATTTGTACGGTCGCCCATTTGATGTTGTCACCGGTGATCTTCGATTTTCAGACCTCTGGCAGCTATCACACCCAGGAATTCGGGACATCGCTTTTAGTTCACCGTTTTTCACACCACGTGGCGTACAGACCTTCAACTTTCAAAACTGGCGCCGTGACGCAGGCCCCGCGGCAGACAAAACGACAATACATACATAAAAAAAATATCGACTATCGCCACCGAGAGCGAACCATGATGGCTGACTGATAAGAGCAAGGCGTACGACAGGCGGTCGGCTGGATGCTCGAAAGTGAATCAGCAGTTCTTTTTCGACGAATGCGTGTACACAACTCACTTGGCTGTGCTTGAAAAACACTGAATATCGAAAGGGCGTGCGGCCCTTCCTCTCGTCCTTTTCAATATATTTCGTCCGATTGTGCAGTCGTCGGCCCCCGGTGGTACCTTGGAGAAAGTAAGGACGTCCTTTCGTCGCAGCCGTTTTCTTCATCTAAAAACGCTAATTTCAAGGAAATAGCAGACTGTGAGATGGTGATGGTTCGACAATATGCAGAAACAGACGTGACGTCCCTGATATTTGCTGGCGTCACTTTACAAATGAATTATTTTGCGCTATAGGGTGAAGGCAACAGGCCGTGCCATATTCACTGCCAGTGACAATATTTTTTTAGAGCTCGAGGAGGAGCAGAAATAAAGGCCGAAATTGATGACAAGCGCGAGATTGCTCAATTACCTTCTGGAATTAAGAGTTTTGAATGAGACGCTTTAATTTAAACAACGCTCTTTACGTTTCTAGCGCACATAATAAAAGAAGACCGAAATAACCTTTTCATTATGTACATGGTATACAGCTCGTCTTCGCCTCTTTGCTAACTGTTCGTGAAAGCGTAATGAAACCAATTATACTGATATATACGACCATCCGCCGCGGTGTTGTAGCGGTTACAGGGCTCGGGTTGCGACCTGAAAGTTGTATGTTCGATCCCGGCGGCGGCGGTCGTACTTCGATGGAGGCGAAATGCTATATGTGCGATGACAGCGCACGCTAAAGAACACCAGATGATCGTAATTTCCGGAGTCCTCCACAATGGCGTCCCTCATAATCATATCGTGGTTTTGTGATGTAAAACCCCCCCATAATATTTGGATGTACACGACCGTAAAGCCCGCCTGTTTGTTGCACTGTCTATGCGGTCTGCACAACGGCATCAGGTCTTGGTTTGAGACCCGGCTATTTCGGCCAGTTTCGATTAGAACCAGGAACGCGTATAAGCGAGATTGAAGTTAGCTCTGATCTGGTTTCCTTGCTGCTACTTGCGTCATTGTTTCTTCGCGCGTACTTAGATTTTTACATAGTAATGTTTCTTAAAAAGGTCCTTCGCTAGGACCCAATTAATACTTCTATGACGCGCTTATCGGTGAGTCTTTAAAGCAGGGGTCTCAAACTCACTTCCATCGGCGGGCCGCATTCACGCAATGTAGTCCCGCAAGGGCCGGGGCAGAGAATATGGTAAAGCGGTGGCAAATTGTCAGCAAGCGTTGCCATTTGAAAAAAAAAAAAAAAAAACGTTTCAATATCTCATATACAGGTCGTTTCTGAACATGTCGATACCTATCTCCAAAATGACTAAAATCTATATATAGCCCATAAAATGTACGGGGGGGGATGAGCGTCGCTGTAGCTCAGTTGGTAGAGCATCGGACGCGTTATCGAAGGCCGCAGGTTCGGTCCCTGCCAGGGGCAAGTTATCATTTCGTCCTCTTTTCTTTCTTCATATTTACATTAAAATTACTACTATTAACATCTGTACTTTCCATGGCATCAATGTCTGTAAGTTCTGATTATTATTGTGTCTAACAAAGCAAACCGAGCCCTTAAATTTACACTTCTCTCCTGAGTTTCGGTGTGGTAATTTAAGTTGTTTGGATGAAGACAAATTGCAGAAATTAGGGTCTCATTAGCTCTTCTTCCAATATCCCTATTATGATTCCCACGAACGTATAACCTGGTGTTATCTGCATGGATTGTAAATTTAGATTTGTTATCACTGCTTGCGAACATGTCAATGAACATTTTAATCAGAAAATTCAGAGCCATTGTACAGTCGCGCTCAATATGACTTGCAACACGGGAGCGCGTGGCCTCACAAGTTCAAAGATTGCGCGTGACTTCCACTAGCCCTGATTTCCATTACTAAACGCGTTTCTCTCACTTGGGTATGATCCCAAATAAGAAAATAATATCTAGTTGTTGGAATAAAAAAAATTTGAAGCCATGCGCACACTTTGAAACCGTGAGGTCCACGCGCTCCCGTGTTGCAAGTCATATTGAGCGCGGCTGTACTCTGTGAACTTGTGCGACCAACGTAGCTGTGTGGTATGGCACCGCGATATCGCTGCACGGGATGCCATCACCATCACGGACAAGAAGCATCGCGCCATCGTTTTGAGTCCCCCCTCCTTCCCTTATGCCGAAGAAAGATTCGCCGAAACCTCGCTTTGTCCCCGGCGAAATGATCGGCAGCGTTGTCGCCCGCCGATTGCACTCGGCGTGTCAGGCGCGTTCTTTCTCGCTGCTCTCGGCGTCTCTCCTCGTAAGCTCCTTGTTCCTCGCCGCTAAATGAAGGTGACAATGTCGGATTGAGATTGACCCCCCGCAGACGCACGTGTGACTCACTGCGAGAGTAGAGGTACGCGACAAACACGCGTCCAGTTGCATGGCAGGTCTACATGGCACCTGGCCCCTCTCTCGTCAGCGCCCTTCGCACCTCACCCAGCACTCTCCCCTTGTACTCAGACTCAATTTTGTCGAAGCGACTTTTTTGTACACACCCTCTAAACGCACACACTATTTGGCCTGAAGCCAGCGTATGACAGCTCCGCAAAATAATTCCAATATGCTTACCCGGTTCGCGCCACATTTAACCTGTTTTCAATCTTTGCATTCCCTCTGCAAACATTGTAGTCCGAGTTCGGCGTTGTAAATTAAACGAGAACGAAGCTTGTATATACTATGCCTCTAATATGTTCAGTTCTCATATTTTAAAGAAAACGTGTGGTTTACAAAGCAACGTACTTGTGAGCAGCCTTAAAAATAAGACGACTGCTTTTTTTTTTTTTTGTTACTGTAAGAGTTATCTAATTTAAGGCCTTGGTGGGGAAGAGGAGCAAGTTCATTCGAGTCATTTTAATGGAAACCACATTGAGCACGCTGTATAAGAATATGGATAACTACGAATATACATATTAGGGGTCGTTTCTTACCCTCCTACTTTTGACAGAGGGGGGAAAGGGAAAAGTGGGCAAATGTTCCCTTGCTGCTCCCTCTCCTGCCCATCCAAGTAAATAAGCGTATGCAAATGGTGTAAGTTTAAATTTTATTTCGATATATGTGGGCGATTATAACATCAACCTACCCCGCTTCGCTTCCGCATCGGTCGCTAGCTGCTTATGATTGGTCGAATTTTTGTGGGTCATGCCCACTAGGGTTCCTCGATGCGCGCGCTCCCCTCGGGCGCGCGCATCGAGGAACCCTAATGCCCACAGCACCTGCTCATAACGCGAAGGAACAAATGCAGCGAAAACGATCCATTGTCTAATAGCGACTTATGCATGACTACGTATAACGTTAGCGAATAAATTATTTCAATACTGCAAATTTTTGTCCATCGGTTTTTCGCAATTGGTAAAAATTCGTAACTGGCTTTAAGATCGCCTGCTTCTCACGCGACATCCCAAATCTGCGGAAACTAGCCGCTGATAACCGAACGGTGTCTCATTCTGAGCGGGATTCACGATTGCAGCGTGCCGGTCACTCTTACAGCGGCTACTGGCGAGATGGGTTGATATGCGTCTAATAAATACATTCAGTTGTAGTGTAATGATGTACCATTCGACCAAGTATACAACTCTCTGTGAATGCTTCTTTGCCGAGACTGAGGGAGAGAGCGAAATAAACATTATTCAGAACAAGTGACAGCCTTCGCAGGTGGGGGGCAGTTTTCTTAGGTCAGAAAACTGCGGACCATGACCATCTTCCAGGCGCGTTCGAGTGGCGGCGCATGCTTGAAGGCTGGGCTTCCCACAGTGTTCGAGTCGACTGCTTTCTTCGTCGCCCTGTTGCAAGCTGCCACGATCGCCGCAAGCTACCATATGATAAGCAAGGCGAAACATGCTAATTGGTGACAAAAGCAAAAACCTACTTTAGCTATCCCTGCTCTGTCCAACAAAAACACTCAATACTTCTACACACTCATCGACTCATGGAATATAGAACAGAAGCGATGCTATTCGATTTGAATAGCATCGCAGCAAACGAACTTCCTGAAACAGGAAGCTGATGTGATCAGTCCATGAAATGTTTATACGCTCCCGCCCATATTTTCGTCGCCAGTGATGTAAATATCAAGTCAGATAAAACATGATGAAATTGGGACAGAATGCTCAAACGTAATGATACCCTGTTTAGCGCTAGCCTTCTTTGGAATGCTGGAGTGCAAGGCGCGAAAGCGTAGCAAACGCGGTTCGCACCAGAGAGAGCCTACACTGCATCTTCGTAAGACAGGCACGGCAATCTTCGCAGAAAAAGTGTAGGATAGATGTAGCATGAAATTTCGTGATATATTTAGGTGACTGCTGTATTGAAGTAAAACACTGGATCTCGCACCCTTGGTAGATATGCTCATGTATAATGCCCTGCCAACATGAGATTAGAAAATGTATCGCCAATTGACACAGCTGTTTTGCGCTTATCTCAGCTTATTCATTGCTGCATTATTGACAATAAAAAGGTTACAGGTATATTTCTCAATATAAAAATCCGTTTGATACTGGTGTCCCTAGCATATTATTGAATGAATTAGAATGTTACGGCCTTCGTGGAACGTGCATCCATTTCTTCAAAATGTACCCATTAAAACGGGAACAGACAGAAATAGCTTATACCCAGACTGAGTTTTACTAAATAACTACAGCTGTACCCCAAGGCTCTGCCCTGGGACCATTATCTTTCCTATTAAATACTAACCACTTCTTCCGTTTAGTAAAGAAAAAAGGAATATGGCGGATCCCTCCATCATTGGATTCGGTTTAACACGAAAGTAAAATGTGTCCTTACAGAAGTACTTGAATGTTTACTGTACACTGTCGTCCTTTATGAAAGGGAACACGCGAGCGCGTGGCCGGCGCGCTGCGGCGGCTGCCTACAGCACCATCAACCGACAGCTAAAGAAAACGCGTCCGCTTTTGGCGGCACCGCCTGTTTCGATATCGGATTGGGAGCGTAATCTAGCAGCGCTTGTCCAACAGCCATGCCTCGTTATTTTGTTTGTCAATAGATGACGCCGAAAGCGGACGTGATTTCTTTAGATATCGGTTGATGGTGCTGTAGGCAGCCGCCGCAGCGCGCCGGCCACGCGCTCGCGTGTTCCCTTTCATATAGGACGACAGTGTACATTGATGTAAGAAATTTTGTCCAATGTTTATTGGTATTTGGCACCTATAGCACCGTTTTACGCGGATGCACCCGCGTTGACGCCTGCTGGTACAACTATATACCAAAGACTAACGTCCGTGATCAATAATTAAATGAACCCATGCGGTAGCTGTAGCAGCTAACGGTGAGAGCGTAACAGAAAAAGTGGTGTGACAGCCACAAGAGCGTCGGGAACAGACAGAAATAGCTTATACCCAGACTGAGTTTTACTAAATAACTACAAATTTGAATTCAATGATTGAATGCAGAACTTGGGATACGGTCGAAATCCCGCGACACGTTAAAGATGGAGTTATTGAACGCAACGGCTGGACTAAAGGCACACGAAACGCACTTCGTGTGCCCCCCTGTAGCCCGGCCACGATTTTAATCCAGACAAAGATTTTTCCAAAACCGTACTCTAAAGCAAGTGGCACCCAGAAGTTTTCCGGTCACAGTGCAAATTTCGCGATTAGGCAGCAAATTCGGTCCACATGGTGTGCACATATCCGAGTCAGTACGATGGTTCACACACTCTACAACTCTGGGAGGCTCTGCTCCGCAGCCAGGACCCCAACGTCCAGCAACACATGATCAGTCAAGCCCTTGATGCTGCCGTGTCTTAAGGGATTCCGGCAGACAGCTAGGGGCGTCGGGCAATGCCTGACCTGATTGACTGATTATTTCAATAAAGTTTATTTGTGTCTCTCTCGGCAAGCGTAAGCGGGAGCGCGGCGTTACAGCGAGGCGAGGCACGCGCGCGTCGCAGAGCTATTTTTGGTATGGATGGAGGCTATGAGTGACGCTGACGCTTGGGCTAAGGTCACCGCCTCGCAGTGTGTTCAGACGTTGACGAAATTGCGACCGACGCGTAGCAACCACACGTTGCAGGAGCTGATCGTGTAGACCATGGTCATGATGCATTACTTCCCTTTGCCGCTACCAGTGAGCACCACCACCCCCCGCCGACTGAAAGCTCTGTGAGAGGAAAGTGAGAGATATAAAAGGCACGTTTGTAAAGACTCTGGAGTCAGACTGTGGCGCAGTGCACGACAGAAAACAAAAATTACCGTGGCGCAGTGGATAGAGTGACCGGCATCTGTTGTTGCGAACCTAGAGCTCGCGGGTTCGATTCCCGTTGACAGAACTTTTTTTTTCTTTAACATCTGATAATGTACATTTTTCACCGTCATTTCCGTGACGCAAATACGTCGCTGAAGTGTTGGTGGACCCCGGCATAAAACGTTTTCGCGTTAAAAAAAATTAAGACAGCTTCACCCTATTGATGCCAAGCCTGAAGGAAGTGCGCTGCGGAGATGGGCAGCCTTCTTTGTTTCTGTCCCGTTTTCTATTTCTTTCCTCCTATCTTTCCTTCCAGTTCTATTTTCCAGTTTTTTTTTCTGTGTTTTTCTCTTTTTACTTCTATTTATTTCTATTTTTTTTTCCATTTCTTCCCTTTTATTTCTCTCTCCTTCTATTTCTCGCTTGCCTCCTCTGAATTTTTACATGCGGTTTGTGTTGGCGTATTTCCCTAGCCATAGTAGTAATGTCCGAACTTTATATAATCATCAAGGCGCTCGAACAACAAGAGGAAGAAGACGTATCTTTGACGCGAGGGCACTCTGAATATGCTACAGCTGGACTATGCTATGTGTGCTTCTGCCTTCGTTACGCCAAGCGACAACGACTGCATACGACAGCCTTCCACCCTAAAGTGCACCGCACTTGTTAAAAGTTCGAGCATTTATGATACTGAAAACGGAACTCTGACGTGCATCGCCGACTTTCCGGTTCAAAACCTAATTTTTGCGAATAATGAGCGCAAGGACCTCCCCAAATCGCTCTGTTCAAGAAAGCTAGCGCAAAAAAGGCTAGCGGACCGCATGGCGTGACGTCACGCCTGCCACGCTAGCGCTCCGGCGGCTCAAGATCAATGAGACGCGACGAATGAACTTGGAACATATAGCGTCAGAGAGCTTACGCTCTAAAAATCAAATATATTGTTTTTAATTCACCGCATAAAGCTGCTGAGGAGAATTTCCGTTCTCTTGCACTAATCAAACCAGCGCTAGAACGTGTAGAGTTCATAAAATGCCCAGCCGTCTTCTTTGACAAATATGTTAACAGAAAACTTCTTATCCACGGGGTCTGCAAGAAACTTAACATGACTTGCTTCCTTCTGTAAAAATGCCGCGACATTATCGACGAACAAACAATACGAATTCGTTATGGCAACATATTTCGGAATCGCCGACCATGATGGTTTACGCAAGAAATTCCGTTTTGATATAACGCAAATGGACTCCGTCAAATAGCTTCTCCTTTATTCCATGTGCACGAATACTACAACTGCGATTGCTGGAAGCTTGTACACTTTTGTGTCTTTTAATTCCACACAATCGACGCTAAACTTTTGTTTCATACGTTTCAGGCAGCACAAGAGTCGCACAAATACACCTTTCCTATGCGTAGCTGCAGAGGCAAAAATATTCATAATATCTCCATAAACATTTAGCTTAAGAAACCAACTTTAAAAACCTGTTATCTGCGTTTGTCTGTTTATTGACTGGATACTTTATATGTAAACGAGAAAGGCGCAAGCATTTTAGTATTGTACGATGCCCTGAAACCAAGTTATTCTTTGCACGATAACTTTGGTGCGGATAGAAAGAAACAAAAACAAGAACCGAAACTAAATGACCTACATATCGTCGTATGCCATCTGGCGTAAGCCTTCCAGACTAAGCGAGAAAAAAAAAAAGGACACCGCAGCTGGAATCGAACCTGCGAACTCGCGGTTGTGTTATCAGTGATCTTGATCTCTCGTCGTTCAACGCTCTCGGCTATAGCTTCGACGCGTTCCAGCGGCCGAAAACCCAGTTTATATATCTACCACAATGAATTCCGCGACCTTGTTATGAAAACTGCGGTTTTGGAACAACTTTTTCGCCATTTGAAGAGTTGCTGCTGCAACCAGGTGATAGCTGAGTCATTGAAGTTGATAAATCCCTGGGAATATACCAATCGATGCTACTGTCTCGTTGCAAATCGCATTTTAGTGGCCAGAAAACCGTCCTAAATTTGACCGTTTCCATAGACTCCCCTACTTAAAACTTCGCCCGCAATTTGGAACGGGTTTTTGGACGTAAATAATGTTGCCGCTTCCATGAGATGTCGGGATAGTTGCGTAGAGGAAGACGTATCTTTGACGCGAGGGCACTCTGAATATGCTACAGCTGACTATGCTACGAACTCGGGAATTTAGAGAAAGATGACTTCTATCATTAGTTATTCGCGAAAAACGATGCTCTCCCATAGAAAACGCGCATGTTTCCAAGGGCGACCGCTAGAGGCGCTGTTCGGCGATGTCCCTAACATGCAGGGTGGCAGAAAAAAGGCAAAATGGTTAGAGATTGAGGGACAGTTAAACAAGGAACAGATAGGTGTTTATGCGGTTACAGAAACACACCTTAGAGACTTGGAAGAGCCACCACATATTGACAATTACATTTGGGAAGGATGCAACAGGATCATATCAGAAAGGAGAGGTGGGGGGTGTTGGAATGCTAATTCATAGCAGAGCAAAATGGGATAGAGTGAAGCAAACGTGTTCAGAGCACCTGTGGGTTTCGGGCACAGTAGGTGGAAAGAAAACGTGGCTAGGTGTAGCTTACTTGTGGACGGGGAATAACTGCAGAGAAAAGAATCTGGAGATAGTGAAATGCATAAGCACCGATATTAAAGAATTTGGTCATGATGCCGAAATAATCCTTCTAGGGGACATGAATGCACACATACATGACCTTGACGGATATTCAGACTCCAATGGCAAGTTATTGCTAGATCTCTGCGAGCAACATAGTCTTGAAATAGTTAACGCGGGGCCTAAGTGTGAGGGACACATCACGTGGGAAGTCGGAAACAGGCAGTCGAGCATTGATTATTGTCTCATGACAGAAGGAATCTATGACAAACTTAGAGAGATGAGAATAGACGAGGAAGGCATTAACAGCTTGGGTAGTGATCATAAACGCATAACATTACAAATGGGATATAAAACTGAAAATAAGAACCTAGAATCGAACATTGGCAGCTCATATTTAAATGAGAAACAAATAACTAATATAGCCGCAAGAGTCGAGGAAGAAGTAGACAAACTTCCAGACAAAGACTGTATAGTGAGCTGCTACATGTAATCACGAAAGAAATAGAAAAAGAGAAGAAAACTATTTCTTGGAAAGGAAAGAGAAAGCCAAAAAGTTGGTGGAACAAAGAAATCCGGGATGCGATCGAGAAGCGACGTGAGGCATCACGGCAGCACAGACAAGCAAAAAAGGAGAAGCGTCCACAGGATGAAGTCAACCAAGTATGGGAAATATATTTAGAGCAAAAATCCATTGTGCAGAAATTAGTCGAGGCAAAAATTAAAGGCGAAAGTGAACGCTGGATGACAGAGATTCGCGAAAAGAAGAAGGCCGCGCCTAGGATATTTTGGAGCCACCTAAAAGCGCTAGGTAGGAAGTCTGTAACAATGCAACAACATATGGTAGATGAAGAAGGAAATCAATTGGAAGGGTATGAAGCGCTAGGTTACATCCGAAAGGTAACAGCCGATTCGTTTAAAAAGGTCGCCCAGGGGATTCCCCCCGGTGAGTAAAAGTATACAGAAGAGTACAACCGAGGAAGATGTAGTACTTGAAAATTTCAATTGGAAGAAGGCCGAAGGAAAAATTCCTAAGCGCACTACTCCGGGCTTAGATGGGGTTCCCGTCAGCCTAATTAACGAACTAGGACAGAGCACTAAAGAAGCACTGCTGAAAGCCGTAGAAAAGTGCTTACAGGAGAGGGAAATACCAGACAGTTGGCGAAAAAGTAGAATGAACTTAATCTATAAAGGCAGGGGAGAAAAGGATAACATTCGCTCGTATAGACCGCTAACTATTACATCGGTGCTATACCGGTTGGCGATGCAGGCAGTAAAATTAAAAATAGAAACGTGGGTAGAGCAAAATGATATTTTGGGAGAACTCCAGAATGGATTCCGAATCGACAGGCGGTTAGACGATAACCTGTTTGTTCTTACACAGTGTATAGAAATATCAAAAATAGAAAACAGGCCCTTATACGTAGCTTATCTAGACATCACCGGGGCATATGACAACGTTAATCAGGAAATTTTGTGGGATATATTGAAGGAAGTGGGCATAGGTGACGACTGTATACAGCTTTTGAGGGAGATATACCGAGAAAATACAGTTTGTGTAGAATGGGAAGGAATAAGCAGCAAGGACAGCGTTGACATTAGCAAGGGGCTGAGACAGGGATGTCCTTTGTCCCCGCTGTTATTCATGCTGTACATGGTGAGGATGGAAAAAGCGCTAGAAGGGAGCAAGATTGGATTTAATCTGTCACACAAACAGGCAGGCGCGATGGTTGAGCAGAAGCTTCCAGGTCTATTTTATGCTGACGATATTGTCTTATTTGCGGACAGTCAAGATGATATACAGCGGCTGGCAGATATATGCGGAAGGGAGGGCGAGGCTCTAGGACTAGGTTTTAGTGCAACAAAATGTGGATTGATGGTATTCAATGATCACGAAGACCATGCGGTCTTAATACAGGGCCAAGAAATACCGAGGGCAAGCGAATACAAGTACCTCGGAGTGTGGGTAAATGAGGGGGGATAGATATATGGAGGTACAAGAGAAAGCATCGGTAACAAAGGGAAAGAGGAATGCTGCAATCATGAAGCACAAAGCGTTATGGGGATACAATAGGTACGAGGTGCTTCGAGGGCTGTGGAAGGGTGTGATGGTTCCGGGGCTTACATTTGGGAACTCAGTGGTGTGCATGAAGTCAGAGGTGCAATCTGGAATGGATGTAAATCAAAGGACTGTGGGACGCCTCGCGTTGGGCGCTCACGGGAAGACGACAAATGAGGCTGTAAAGGGTGATATGGGATGGACAGGTTTTGAAGTGAGGGAAGCTCAGAGCAAAATTAGATTTGAAGAGAGGCTGCGGAAAATGAAGGAGAGTAGATGGGCAGGGAAGGTTTTCAGGTATTTGTATAGAAAAAGCGTCGACACGCAGTGGAGAAAAAGAACTAGGAGGCTCACCAGTAAATATACGGCTAGCAGTGTGGGCGACATGGCAACAAGGAGAATTAAGCGAAAAGTCAGAGAGGCGGAGAGGACTTATTGGATGACAGCGATGGAAAAGAAGCCGGCTCTCAGTGACTACCGAAAGGGAAAAAATGAAATAAGGAGGGAGAGGTTTTATGATCATTCAAGGGGAAGCGCTTTACTGTTTGAGGCAAGGTCGGGTTGCCTTAGAACGCGTAGCTATAAAGCGAGATTCTGTAACGAAGAAGAACAATGTACATGCTGTGGGGGAACTAAGGAAACGATGGAACATGTACTGATTGAATGTGGCGATATCCACCCAGATATACGTGTGGACACGAGTCTACATGAAGCCTTGGGTTTTAGGGACAACAATGGAAAGCTGAACACGTCCGCGATAGAAATAAGTAAGAGACGGTTAGAGTATTGGTGGCAGAAAAGTAGAGATAAAGGACAAAAATGAAGAAGGGGGAAAATAAGGTCATTCTGCCTTAAGAAGCAGAGAGATGGACCGTGAACTTATATATTTTTTTCTTTGCTGTAATAACATAGATTTAATCAATGTAGATAAGGCATTAGGCCACCATGAAAAGAAAGTTTTTTTTCGAGCCTGGTGGCAGACATGTCACCGCCCCGTTATAAAGGGGACGCTCATAGCATCCATCCATCCGATCCTAATTCCTGGACATGCTGGCAGCCAGAGCTAGCCAGAGGGTCAGCGAGCTAGTTCCGGTCGGGACAGGAAACAGCGTTGGTCATGTGTGTGGGGAACCCGAGACAACCAGAGGCTGCCCCGAAGATTGCAAAATCGAACGGTGGGACAGCCAGCATAAACGTAAACAAACGCTACCGTCGTGGCAGCAAACGAAACATTGCGCCGCGTGCGCGTTGATTTTTCCTGCATTGCCCGCTTGGAAATATGTGGCTAGGTTTGCCGAAGAGCTTAAATAATATCCTCGAGCAAACGCATTTGCGGTACGACCTCGTACGTTTGCAAGATCACGCGCAACTCGCCCCGTCCGCGAACAAAACAGCCAGCTGGCGCACGGCGCCTCGAGAACGATGCCAGGTGAGCTGCCGCGCCGCTAACGGCTTAAAAAGCTCACGTCTGCTTAGTACATGTAACAGTCACTGCACAACGCGACACAAAATCTCGCGAGAGTGACCGTGTCCCAACAATAGCTCGAGGATATACCTGCTCAGCTATCGCGTACTACGCCGCACACACGCGTTGACCAACTTGCGTTTTTTCTTAACTTCAGAAATGCGGTGGTATCGGTACCACGAGTGCGCGTCATATCTAAAATAAACTTCTGCATGACGCGTTTTCGACTCGTTCTGGCAGATGTTGCCTGGGCCTCTTTTCCAGTCCTGAGTGGCACTTCCAAAACCTCATGTAGCTCAGCTTTCATTTAAGCTACTAGGTGAGAACCGTGTCCAGGGCTACCATCCTCGCGAGCACAAGCGCTACATATCAGCTTACCGCTTCTGGTGTTGCTAATGCCCATGTTGCTGCTAGCATCGTTACGCAACTGTAAACAACTGGTTATATAAAACATATGCGACTGTTCAACATATGTATGTGCGTACAACCTTTGTACATACCTTTAGCGTCATTTCGTAACGTCTCGCTCAATAAAAAAAATTACAAAACAGTCACCTTCCCTCCGCATACATGCTTCGCACAACATCGATTCCCAAGGTACGTGGGATCTGCCGATTTTTTTCACGTCGACGCGTCGCAGCGTAACATAATACCATACCACATAAACTGGCCCGTAGATAGAAGTAAGCTCGGACGCCGTTCGCGACCAACGAGCATCACACACTTAAAACAACCATCGAAGACCGAATAGTTAAGTTCTGAAGAGGTTCACTCACGCAAACATACGACGGAGCGAAATGCTAGCTCGACCACAATCGTCTTCGCTAAGTGCATAGAAAGCAGGCACGGCACCACAAACAAATACTACTACGAAAAAGATAAACTCGAAAGTTGTCTCCATGCGTGCGTACGACGTGTACATAACTTTTGAGACATGTGCACGACGCAGTTAGCAGGCAACAGTTCGCCGCGTTGTTCACGGAAGGAAGCTTCACGGGAAACATTACAGAAGCGATAAACAGTAGCTTCATATGTTCGCCGCCACTCGTAATCGCCCCATCTCGCACGGCGGAACACGCTTTAGAAGATAACGCCACGCGTAATGACAAGCGAAGGCGCAGTCCCCAAGCGCCCACATTGCAATCCGTCGAGTCCTCAAAAAGATGGCGGCAAGCGCGTATCGTCTCTTTTCGGCGTCTGCTAGCCCAAAACGTTCCAGAGAGCTTCCACGACTAAATTGTCCTGGACGCTTCTGGCTACCCTCGGGCTCCCCGCGGGTCGCCAGAACCGTCCAACCCGAGAAAAAACGAACGCCAACCGGAAGTGCGCCGCGGGATTAGCGGAGCAACCCGAGAAAATCGAGCGCGCTCTGGCTAGCTCTGGCAGCCCGCGGGTAGCCAGAAGGGGAAAATCGAAGAGCCCCACCGACCATCATGCACTATGCTGGCTGTCGTCATTGAAGGATCCCTCAGGCCGTCTCGCCCGCTGGGCTTTTCGCCTGCAAGACTACGACATCCGCGTGCTGTACCGCAACGGCCGCCAGCATGCTGACGCCGACGCCCTCTCGCGCTCCCCTCTGCCCGACGACATGTCCCCTGCTCAGTATCTTCCCTTGCTGTTTCTGTCACCGATGTTCACATCGTCGCTACCGAACAGCGCAAGGATAATTGGATCGCCCCGCTGATCGACTTGCTCTCTGATCCGTCCGCAACGCTATCCACTCGCGCCTTACGTCGCCAAGCTCACCATTTCGCCATACGTGACGGCCTCCTGCACCGACGCAATTACAACGCCGACGGCCAGCAGTGGCTACTCGTGAATCGTGATACCTCGCAGTCTGCGGTCGGAAATATGCGAGTCCTTCGACTCTGATCCGCAATGCGCGCACTCTGGGGTGTCCAGAACTTACCACCGCATTCGACAACGCTACTTCTGGCGAGGGATGTACCGCTATGTGCAGAAGTTCGTTCGCTCCTGCCTCGATCGCCAACGCCGCAAACCGTCAACACACATGTCCCCAGCCGGTCTACAACCGTTACCTTGCCCTGACCGTCCGTTTGGGAGCGTGAGTATCGATTTGTATGGACCACTTCCTCTGACGTCGGCTGGTAACCGCTGGGCCATCGTCGCCGTAGACCATCTAACGCGATACGCCGAAACCGCCGCCCTCCCTGCGGCTACTGCGCGCGATGTTGCCTCCTTCCTGCTGCACCGATTCATACTGCGTCACGGTCCACCCCAGGAGCTTCTCAGCGATCGAGGCCGTGTCTTCCTGTCGGAAGTCGTCGAAGCCATTGTCACAGAGTGCCATTCTGTCCACCGCAAAACTACTGCTTACCACCACCAAACGAATGGCCTCACCGAACGCTTTAACCGCACCCTCGGCGACATGCTTTCGATGTACGTCGCCGCCGACCACACGAATTGGGATGCTATAATGCCCTTCGTCACCTACGCTTACAACACCGCCCCTCAGAGCACTACTGGTTTTTCACCCTTCTTCCTACTATACGGATGGCACCCGTCGCACACCATCGACACGATACTCCCGTACACGCCGGATCCATCTGAGTGTGCTCCTATTTCTGACACAGCCAGGCTTGCTGAAGAGTGTCGCGAGCTTGCCAAGACCTTCACGACGAATGAACAAGAGCGGCAGAAGAGTATTCGTGATGGCACCGCCACTTCTGAGCCCACGTTCCTCCCTGGAGCGCTCGTATGGGCACTCGGTCCCTACCTCTGCAGCTGGCTTCTCTTCAAAACTACTGCCGAAATACGAAGACCCCTACCGTGTCATCGAGCTTTGTGTGCATGTTTGTTTACGCGTGATCAATGTTAAGTGCTTCGAAGCTACTTTGATAAACATTCGCTCGCAGATTGTACGGCTGCGAAAGGCGGTCACTTGTTAATTTTTTCGGTGGATATGAAAATTTACTCCCATACTTATCATAAAAAAATTCCCTGATGGATGTAAATAAATACTCCCCTCAATCCACCCAAAAACGCCGTCCTTTAGGGCAGTATATAAAACGCCCAACAGGGCATGCGCTTGAGGACAAGTCATTTACTCCTATCTCGGCTTATTGTTGCTCACAGTGAATCTTGAATCCACCCCCCTCCCCCCTCTTCTCGCGCCGCCGCCGATCCGATGAACACTGCGCCGCCGCCGCCGCCGGCGATTTTGGGACTGGCGTACAGCGGCGCTATTTTGTAAGCGTTCTAGCATAGAACGGGGAGGAGGATCGAACAAAAGGGCGAGGGAAGCAAACAGCCAATAGGCGAGCTGGGGAGTTCAGGAATGTATGGAGTGCATAAAGAAATGTATAATTATTACAACTGAACATCAATATTCAGAGGCATTGTTTTTCGCAGCTTGAAGTTGAAGAGCTCGGTGACTTTGACAATTAACTTCTGTTAATGTCTTGACGTAGCGCCAGGTGGTGTCGCAGTGGCGCTGGCCCCCACGCTGTTTAAACCAATGCTTCTAGTATTAGCAGTATTAGTGTACTTGTAAAATTCAAACGGCGCGACCATTCGAACCGTTACCCAGTTGTCGAAATAGCGCAGCAATCGAGAAGAGGTCCGCGCTTTCCCGACAACCAAAGGGGGTTTCTGCTCTCAATTATGGAGCGGCATCCCCAGTTAGCATTACGTGCTAGCGAGCTCACCCACGAGTACACAGCAGCGGACAGGCGTCAGCTGTGAGGCGGTAGAGAGATGCGCGAGAAACCCACTCCTCCGACCCCACCGCTTACGTTTCGATCCAATCTGAGTCGTCCGCGGAGACTGCTTTGTATCCATACTATCGATAGAACGACGCCCGAGCCCGTTATAACAACCTCATCTCCGTTCTATGCACATTTTGTGGCTATTCTCACGTCTTGACCATCGGAATAGCCTCATAGCCTCGACCAATCGCACATGTCTTCCCCTCCTCTTTTTGTTCTATCCTCCTCCCCGTTCTATGCTAGAACGCTTACAAAATAGCACCCTAGGTCTATAATCGGGCATCTTGAACCAGCACACGATGCTGTACACGACTCCCGAGGCGCAAGGAACGTGTTTGTAGGTGTGGTTAATGGTGCATGCTGGACATAGGTCGGCACTTTAAGGGAGTACTCACTCAAACTCACTCACGACAATTTTTTCAGCCTTCGCACTCACTCACGTTCACACTCACGTCCACTCACACTCATGAGTACTCACTCACGTTCACACTCACCTCCACTCACACTCATGAGTACTCACTCACGTTCACACTCACGACTACTCACACTCGTAGGCACTCACTTACGTCATATTTGAAGATAAACAGCGCACAGAAAACGAAGACAAAGGAAGAGAAGGGATCGACACACACAGCGCTGCACTCACAACTGGAAGTTTATTGAAAGGAAACAGGCGCTTAAATGTGAAAAAAAAACGCGCATGACAAGTGAGGAACAAGGTGATTAAGTGATACGCTCGTCAATAAATGTAAACTCTTTTTTGTGCAATGCCACCGAGGTTTGGCTTACGCAAGTATCACGTGACTTGTTAATATGAAAAGCTTCAGAGACTTCACGAGTGAATTGATCGTGGTGTTTGAAAATAATAACAGTATTTCCTTTCAATAAACTTCCAGTTGTGAGTGCAGCGCTGTGTGTGTCGATCCCTTCTCTTCCTTTGTCTTCGTTTTCTGTGCGCTGTTTATCTTCAAATATGAATACGCACCAACTCGCCCAACTAGCTGTTTTGTTGCAATATACTCACTTACGTTCATACTCACGCCTAATCACACTCTTAGGCGCTCACTCACGTTCACACTCACGTCCACTCACACTCATGAGTACTCACTCACAGCTACTCACACTCATGAGTACTCACGTTCACACTCACGACTACTCACACTCGTAGGCACTCACGTTCATACTCATGCCTACTCACACTCTTAGGCGCTCACTCACGTTCACACTCACGTCCGCTCACACTCTTGAGTACTCACTCACGTTCACACTCACGGCAACTCACACTCATGAGTACTCACACGCGTTCACACTCACCACTACTCACACTCGTGGGCACTCATTCACGTACAGACTCACGTCCACTCACACTCGTAGGCAGTCACTCACGTTCACACTCACGTCCACTCGCACTCAGAGGCACTCACTCACGTTCACACTGATGACTACACACACTCATAAGCACTCACTCACGTTCATACTCACGCCAACTTATACTCATAGGCTCTCTCTCACGTTCATACTCACGCCTATTCACACATAAACACTCACTCACGTTCATACTCATGCCTACTCACACTCATGAGTACTCACTCACATTCATACTCACGCCTACTCATAAACATAAGCACTCACTCACGTTCATACTCAGGCCCACTTACACTCATAGGCACTCACTCACGTTCATACTCACGTATAATTGCTCGAAGGCACTTACTCATGTTAATACTGACGCCTACTCACACTCATAGGCACTCACTCTCATACTCACACCTACTCACACTTACAGGCACTCACTTTCGTACCACACCTCACACTCATAAGCACGCACGTTCATATTCACGTGTACTCACATTCATAGGCACTCACGCTCGTACTCACGCCTACTCACACTCATAGGCGCTCACTCACGCTTGTACTCGCGCCTCGTCACACTGATAGGCACTCACTCACGTTCATACTCACGCCCACTCACACTCATAAGCACTCACTCAGGTTCGTACTCACGTGTACTCGCACTCGTAGGCACTCACGTTCAAGCGCGTCGTCCTGTCTCCTTCGTGCCTGCGTGAGGTATTCTTTTCGCGCTTTTTTCAAACATGACTCACTTTCACACTCATGTGTGCTCGCACTCGCGTTCATACTCACGCCCACTCACACTCACTGATGCTTACTCAAGTTCATACTAACGCCCACTCACACTCATAGGCCCTCACTCACGTTCGTACTCACGTGCACCCACACTCGTAGGCACTCACTCACGTTCACGTTCAAGCGCTACCACTTCACATAATGATCATTGCTTTGTACTGCAATGTATCTGCGTGATACAAAATGCATTGCGCTTGCGCGCAGCTCCACCATACTAGCATTGAACGCTTGTGTTTTTTGGGTAAACATTGGGAAAAACCAGCGACGTAGACGAGAAAGAAGCACACCACCACAGCCCAGATCGGCATTGTGCCACATTGTGGTTTCTGTGCGCCTCACCAGCGGCCCCGTTAATCCTTGGATTATGCCGCTTTTGAAACATGGCGAGTTGATGCAGGAACGTGGACATTTGGATTACGTGAACAAATGTGTCGGTGCACTTGATATAAAATCATTCGCAGTAAGGCGATAGTCCTATATGCCTCATTAAACCGGAATTAATGAGAACTAACAGACAAAGATGCCAAGGAAAGTATAGGGGAAGCTATTAGAAGTAATTGTAATGTAAATGTGAAGAAAGGAAAGTGGACGAAAAGATAACTTGCCACCGGCAGGATCCGAAACTGCGACCTTCGAATAACGCGTCCGATGCTCTACCACTGAGCTACGGTGGCGGTCATCCCCCCCCCGTCAACTTTATAGGGTATATATGTGTACTTAAACGTGGGAGCGTCAGTCAGCGCCGCCTGTTGCCATTACGGCGGGTGTGGAACACTCTTTTTTTTGCCTGTAGGCGTCATGTACTACGTGATCTTATTACGAGCGGGCAGCTCGTAATAAGATCACGTAACAGGCAAAAAAAAAAAAGTGTTCCACACTCGCCGTAATGGCGACAGGCGGCGCTGACTGACGCTCCCACCTTTAAGTACACATATATACCCTATAAAGTGGACGGGGGGATGACCGCAACCGTAGCTCAGTGGTAGAGCATCGGACGCGTTATTCGAAGGTCGCAGGTTCGGATCCTGCCGGTGGCAAGTTATCTTTTCGTCCACTTTCCTTTCTTCACATTTACATTACAATTACTTCTAATAGCTTCCCCTATACTTTCCTTGGCATCTTTGTCTGTTCCTTCTCATTAATACTGTGTTTAACAAAGCAAAACGAGCCCTTAAGTTTACAATTCTCTCCTTTAAACCGGAAAAGTGACTTGTAATGCCATATGACGCTCCCCACAAGTTATTTTCCTTCGTCCATGATCAAGCCTAATAACTAAAAGAAGAAACACGGATTAGATCATGCAAAATACACGTTATGCGCAAGGGTGAAAACGCCGTCACAAACTCATCATTTATTAAGGCGAAAGCCTTGTATGTCTCATGCGAAGGGGGGCCTTGGTCGAAAAGCAAGCTCAAAAAATGTAGTGGCCTCCCAAGTGCGAAGCTGTGCGCTAACTTCGCCTTTGCGGCCTTCGCGTACAAAAGAAAGTAATAAAAAAAGCAAAGGGGCGTTTGTGCGATATCAATTGCACGGTGATATAGTCACCCACGGTGGCTTTTGTATCCAAGCCGAGTTAGGAGAATGGATCAGGGGCAGCGTGAATTTTTTTCCTGGGTTCTAGGCGATTCACGGTCCCTCGGTTCCTTCAAAGCCAACGAGCTGAGGTAGCCACAATTTTTAATATTGTCGCAACGTCAAGACAGAGGGCGTAAGACAGTGATCGAGAGAACAGCAGCAGGTCGGTTTTTTTAGAGCACCGCGCCAGCGAGTTCTTCGTTGCTCTTTCTACATTCTGCAGTACACAGCACACGCCTTTCTTGCGCCACGCACGTGGAGATATACTCATTTGTCATCCTTTTTTAAAATTTTTGCTCTGAAGTGCACGTGAAAAGTCTGGGATGCGTGAGAGAGTACTATGAAAGACAAACTTACGAGTTTCAGTGTTTCACAGCTCATGAAGCGAGGACGAACAAAGATGAGACACACAGAGCGCTGAACTTACAACTGGCTTTTATTTTCCTGCCAAATGTTGATTTTTTCAGCCCCCCAAAAAGCTTCTGAAAATGTGCCGTCAGGTAAATTCCGACGCAAGAACCCGAATAGTAATGCACCACCAAGCATAAAGATAGGTTCGTCCCATGTGAAGAATGTGTAGTCTATTGTATACCGCTATCTTGTCACAGTGAATATGTCGGTCAGACTGGAAGGTGCCTTAATGAACGTCTTAAGGAATACACGTAGCCTACAATGTAGATAGTGCTATCAGTGGGCATTTGGGAATTCATTGTCGGAATTTTGGGTGCCGGCCTCTTTTCAATCACACACTTGTGCTCGCAAGAAACAAAAATAGGACAGGGCGCGAAATCATAGAAGACCAGGAAATCTTGAGACGTGATAAAAAGTGTATCAGTGTAGCTTCGCTTGCTCTTTCGAGCAAGGAATGTGAATTCTTATCGTGAAACATGTGATATCGATGATGGGTTGCTATTCCCTTCACTGCATTTTTGCATAGCTCGTCTGCTTGTTTTTTTTCCTTATTCCAGTGAAAAGCGCATATGTATTGCTGTGGCAGGAAAATAAAAGCCAGTTGTAATTTCAGCGCTCTGTGTGTCTCATCTTTGTTCGTCCTCGTTCCATGCGCTGTGAAACATTGAAATTATGCTGCACCAACTAGCCCAACGCTCAACCTCAGGGAAACTTACGGGCCAGCCCGACCTCTACGGACTACGAACTGGCACATATACACGTTGTCCTGCGACATCTTTTTCCGGCTTTTAGTTTTCGCACTTTGATTAGTATTAACGTGAAATATATTTTCGCTATAGCCAAAGTAAAATGTAGTGATGAATGACATCCTAGCATGTCGAATACGCCACCGTATGCGTCAAATACATCGTGCGGCTGACGTTTGGCGCAGTTCACGTACGCTGCCTAGCGGTAAAGTGTACTTAGGGTTACCAATTCTTCAATGAAGGAAGACAGGACGGGGGAGGGGGAGGGTATACACTAACGTAGGAAGTCGGAGAAATCAGTTTTCTTTATTGCGGTATCTTCCAGACAAATCCAGTGTTTCTTTATTGTTTCGGTCTCTTGAAGTGGTACTTCAGCTGGCTACGCGCTGTTCGCAACAGTTCATCTTCCTGGAGAATGTACTCGTAAATGTTGACGCACTTCACGCGGAAGTTCAGCTAAAGAGGCTAAAGCCCCTCGCAGCCACCGATAGCCACCGTAACATTGCTTCGTGTGCAGGGCTTAAAGTCACCCTTCATTGGCGGGGGGGGGGGGACCTAATAGACCGGTAACATAATATATATATATATATATATATATATATATATATATATATATATATATATATATATATATATATATATATATATATAGTGAGGCAAACTGTCTCTCGAGTTGAATTAAAGTCTCGAGAAAACACATGTAGCAGTATGATGAATAGATGATACCTGTTTTCATGTTTTGGTCGTGCCACATCAACCAAACAATCACGATTAAATCATTTTTAATAAAATTGGAGAGTTACAATTTCCCTACACAAGGCACCACTGCCAAAAACAAATCAACTCCAGCGGTTGTAGAATGGGTGCTGTTGTGCTGCAGTTGACCAGCTGAGGGGGGGGCTGAGCCGCTGCGTAAAAAATTGAGAGGGGGGCCGTGCGCCCCCCCCCCCCTGACTTTAAGCCCTGTTCGTGAGTGCGATTCGTGCTAACTTCGTGTTCCGTATAGTGTGACGCGCGTTGTTGGGCGTGGGTTTGATAGCTTAAAAATTTCGAACTGGATGGTCCGGGACAAGTCCGGGTCATATAGCTGTCCGGACAGGGACGGTGCGGGACTCGACATGGTGTATGAAGATTCGGGACAGTACCGTGAAATCCGGGACAGTTGGTGACCCTAAGTGTACTAGAACTGTTGAGTGGCGTGAACACGCCTCGACGCCTGATGCCTTCCGCGTCGACATATATGCTTGCTTCATATATGCCTTTGAGAGATACTGTTAATTAATTTTTGTAACCGAAGCGACTGCTGCAAGGTACGAAAATTGTCAAAAAAAATGAAAACGGGCTGATTGCAACAGGGAAGATTCACGATCTCGGTGTAATTGAGCCGAACTAATTGCTGGGCTTGTAAGTACATTACTGTCAATTAACTAGACGCCGGACGACCGCCAGAAGAAAGAGACAGATGAAACAGAAAGTGCGTGGCTTATTGATTTTTTCTCTCTAGATCCTTTTTTCTAGTGGTGATTCGGCGTCTGTAGTTTATGAGAGTAACTGAAACGCTTTATGGGAATTTAGCTGCGCTCAGAAATCTGTGTGCAGATATATTATCCTGCAGAAAGAAGCCGAACATGTGCCCACGGCGACGCTGTGTGTACGGTGCGTCTGTTCACAAATGCGCTGAGTGAATCTGACTTTTTGGACATTACGAGGGCGCAAAGGTATCGGAAGTCAAACGCAAATGGACCGCGATGAAATAACGGTCGTTCTCAGGGGCATTGCACGGCTGTTGTTAATGGGGCAGGGCTTCACTTTGGACACTTTACGGATAAAACATGTAAATGATTATACAAAACATTGTGGAACAAATTCTTGCACTAACATGAATAGCAGACCTGGAAAATAGTGCAATGTAATCTGTCGATACATAAGGGGAACTGGTTGAAAACCAGACAGGCTATATTTACACCTTCGCATTTTAGTATGCTTGAGATAAGCCCTGGTGCATGAAGTTCGTTCCTCGGAGCTGAACGCGTGCCTTCGGCTCAGCTCCCTGGTATTTTAATCCTGCAGAGGTGGTATAACCGGTGCACAGTAACCGTGAAGCACGCTGTTCAAACAAGATAGCCTTTCGGCATTTAAGAAACAGCACGTAACTGGCACGATGGAACTCAGCCGTCCCTATAAACGTTGAGATAGAGCAACGCTTCCTAGAAATTCTAGGATGCGTTGGATAGAGTTATGTGTTCTCAGGTTACTCATGGAACAATCGAGCGCATTGGAGCTCATATAAGCATCAATGCTCTAATATCGGAGGGAATTCCGACATAAGGATTGTAGGCTTTCGTCGTTGGTTCGTTACTTCATCACTCTTAGTTGTGCGTTCGTAATCGATTATGGTGTATCACGGCTCGATGTGTTGCTTGCAATCCGCATAGCAATCAGTTACCACCTACAGTCGGTGACAGCCTAAGAATAAATATAGGCTCCGCCCACGAGACCACATTGCCCTTATTTTTCATGCTTCCGCCGTGTTGCTCCTTCAGGCTGCGGAAACGACGGAAGGCGATAAAGCGTTGCAAAACACTCCGAGCTGCTGCCTCTTCGGTGCAGGTCAAAAGCGGCACAATCACAAACTTCAACTGCAACGAATGACGACCGGCGAGGATGCTGCTGTGAACATGTGTGGATAAGAGTTGAATTTTTTGCTGGTTTGTCTTCGTCCTAGCCATTACATCATAGCAAAGGGCAACTCTAGTTGGACGCGCATAACATAAATGGATAGTGGTACACTTTACTTTTTATTCTTAGCTTGTCACCGACTATAGGTGCATATGCGAAATCCGACTGTCGCCTTCTTTGAGGGTCGGCTGGCTCCTCAAACAGGGAATGAGTCAGCGCAATTTTGGCGCAGCTGCATATTCACTTGTGCACCATGGCGCGTATCAGCCGTTGAGACACCGTTTAAAGCTCAGTAATGCTTTAAAAGCACTCGAATCCCGCAATTACACGCTTTCGTAGGCTAGGACGCGTGCGCGCCAAATGCAAACGCTCTCGACAGCTTCAGTACAAAGTTGAAAAAAAGCCGGCAGATCCCACGCATTGTGGGAATCGATGTAATGCGAAGCAGCCAGGAAGGAGCAAATCATGCTTTACATAATTTGCATGTCACGTTTTACATCTTAGGACCTGCCATTTATGTTCGTCATACAGTCACGTCGCGCAATACCAATTTTGGTGTATATCAAGCTAGCGAACTGGCCGCGAGCGCGCCATGAGCGTGGCATGCAAGTCATGTCGCACATGACAAGTCATGATTTCCATATTACCACTTGTCATTTATGTTCGTCATACAGTCACGTCACTCAATCCCAAATTTGGTGTATATCAAGCTAACGAAACGGCCGCGAGCGCGCCATGAGCGTGGCATGTAAATCATACTTTTCATGACAAGTTAGTCATGATTTTAATGATATGACCAGCCATTTATGTTCGCCTACGCTCATGTTAAGCCATACCGAATTTGGTATAAGTCCCATTAACGATACGGCCAGGAGAGCACAAAGTCGTAGGCGGCTAGATAGATAGATAGATAGATAGATAGATAGATAGATAGATAGATAGATAGATAGATAGATAGATAGATAGATAGATAGATAGATAGATAGATAGATAGATAGATAGATACGCTGAAAGTCGCCGAAGTGCGCTAAGAAATGCTTCGCATTTAAAAGTGACTACAGCAACTACAGCGCCGCCGCTACGATCGCCCGTCGGAACATCTACCGAGACTCGGGCATCCCATGCGGCGCGGCCGCTTCGTTCATTCCGCTGCCCCTTCTAGTACACTGTACTAGCTAGCGGGGCCGGCGGGGCGCCGGCGCAGCCGGTGCGCCGGGGCTCGCCGTCGCGTCGGCGCCTCGGCCACCTCGACGCGACAGTGGCGGCAGCGCCTCCTCTCTGCCTCCCTTGTATCATGGAGTACGTTGAGTGTACGGTAGTTTTGTCATTTTGCGTTCGAGAAAATGTGAGCATCTGCGGCAGCGCTCACGCGGAGGCTGGCTCCGTGCTGAAAGTGACTCTTGGATCTGCGAACGCGGGCAACGTCCTTTGGCAGCCTGCGTACGCAGGGTTGTTGCCATAGAGTTAATATAACTCTATGGTTGTTGCGGTCGCCAAAATTAAACTGTCTATGAACAAGTTGAGACCGTTATGCGCGTCTTTGTACAAGCCCTCGTTATATGAATGATGCAATAAGTGATCATGTTTGATTGTTCGCCGATTTCAGATTGTGTCTGCCCTGCTGAAGGCACAATACGTCACTTTGAGATGGGGTTTCGTGTAAGCCCTAATAACATTTGCATCGATAATCATGGTGCACCGTGCGTCCACTCGTGCAAACGTGAAAAAAAAACAGTGCGTGTGGAAACACTTCGACGTACGAGATAAATATAATGGCTTTTGTTTAATAAAGACGATATAGCCTGAGGCGGAGATTTAGTAGGTCAGTTCCAGCACGTATGCGGCAAATTGGTCAAATTGGACACGCCTATTCTGGAAGGTGAAGAGCTCTGATAATACAATATCGACGGCGCGCGTTGCGGGACCGCCGCCGTGCACGCTTTCACCCTCGTAAAATTGGCGCGAAAGCAGGTGCGTTGGTGAACTGTCGATAATGCGATGGTGTATAAACATTTCACACCAGATGTCTCACGTGATTTGTTTCCACCAATTCGAGCTTCGGTTCCAATTTTCCAGAGACTCTGCAGTCGCCGAGGCTAGAAATATGCCTTCATAAATTATTTCTTTGTCCTGAACTAGTCTCCACAGAAAGTGTTCCGTGGCTGAAAGGCACGAAAAAAAGATATACACGTCCTAACACGGGATTCTTGCCTGCGTAGGAGCCTCATCTTGAAAAGAGGATTCAGATACGCTTTCACCAGCAAATGCAAGCCACCATCTCGTGAAAGAATTAGTTTTATTCTCTTCTGCTGCACAGATAACAACCAAACTCGGTGAGCACCTTCTTTAGTGAACGAGCAAACCAAACCAACTAAAATTTGAAAATGCATATTTTTTTTCGAAAATCGCTATTTTATCACCGCATCTCCCCTTAGACATTTTCTCTACGACGTACATTTAACGAACAAGGAGGTGGGAACCTCGTCTTGTTAAGCACACGCTGTGCGCCAATGAAAGGACATCCGAGATATCACTTCACGATTTTTAAGCGCCTTACGCACCGTACTGCAAGCGCCTTACTATTTCTGCGCCTCAAATAACAGCTTTTAATAAACAAAAGCCATTAGATTTATGTAGTATGTCGGGGTGTTCTGCACGCTTACTGTTTTTTTTTTCACCACGTTTGCGCGAGTGGACGCGCGCTGCACCTTGAATATCGATGCAAATGTTATTAGGGCTTAGACGAAACCCCATGTCAAAACGACATATTGTGTCTTCAGCAGTGCAGAAATAATCTGCGATCAGCAAACGATCGCCCTTGATAAATGATTGCCTCATCCATATTAGGGGAGCGTGTACAAAGACGCGCATAACGGACTCAACTCGTTGAAGGACAGCTTTAGTTGGGCGTCAGCAACATCCCCGCGTGCACAGGCAGCCATTGGATTAAACAGGCGCACGTACAGATCTTCCATGGGCACACGTTGTCCCTATCCGCAGCTCCATGAATATGCCGCCCTACAAGGGTCACTTCGAACACGAAGCCTCCGCGTGCAACATAGCGCGACCGGAACCGAATATGCGCACATTAGAGGGCTTTAGCAAGTTACGGAAATACGGTACGCAAATACGGTGCGGGACTACGGTAGCGCTCCTCCTCTCCAGCTCGTTGTGCCTAACGTGCGTCCTGGAATAGACTTGATCACAAAAGGACGAGACACAAGAAGAGAAGGCGACTACACGAGCGCTCGTGTAGTCGCCTTCTCTTCTTGTGTATCGTCCTTTTGTGATCAAATCTATTCCACAATGAACGAACGCGCTCAACAAAGTATTTTATTAAAGTGCCTCCCCTTATCGACAGCTGCATCGTAAACAATGCGTAGGCTGACAGCCAACAATAAGGCGTGACACCCCACAGTGATTTTTGAAAAGGCCTTTGAGGAGTTGGGGGGTGCCTGTACTGGAAATAGGAGCGGCGAAAGCACAACGAGCGAGAGAGGAGGAGTGGTACCGTAGTCCCGTACCGTATTTTCGTTCCGTATTTCCATAATTTGCTAAAACTCCTCGCACGCTACACTACCGAACAAGCAGCGCCCACTGAGAGCCGGGAGACAGAGGACGTGACGTCGCCGCAGCTAGCCGCAGGCGCCGACGCGACGGTGCTCCGCGCCGCCAGGGCACAGAGCGTACACGAACGCCGCAGAATCAAAATGCCAGCTGCGTGATGTTTGACGTATCCGGCAGCGTCTTCGACACGCTAGCCGATCGAAACGCGCTGCACGAGCGAGAGTTTAGAAGAAAAGTCAAACCTCATTTTCCGATTGTTAGTTCTGCTTCCTGTTTTCTTACAACTTGAAACGCCTGTTACTGAGCTAACACTACATCACAATAAAACTTTTTTTGCTGCCTCACATCGCTTGTCTAGTCAACTGCCACTAGATAACAAAGGCAGCACCATTAGGGCTTCTCATTTCCTTAGCACGACCACTCACTGTGTGTGTGTGTGTCGTCGTGTTTCTCTGTGCGGCATACCTACCCACGCTCATGAGTGCACACACGTTCATACGACTATTCACGTTTACACTATTCACACTCATGAGTACTCACGTTCATACTCACGCCTACTCACCCTCATGGGTGCTCACTCACGTTCGCTTACACATCCACTCACTCTCATGAGTACTCACGTTCATACTCACGTCCACTCACTCTCATGAGTACTAACGTTGATACTCACGTCAACTCACGAATGCTGACCCACGTTCATACTCACTCCTACTCACCCTTATGAGGTCTCACTTACGTACACACTCACGCCCACTCACACTCATGAGTGCACGCTAACTCACTTTCACACTCACGCCCACTCACATTCAGCAGTGCTCACTCGCGTTCGTACTCACGCCTACTCACCCTGATGAGTGCTCACTCACGTTCACACTCGCCTCCACTCACACTCATGAGTGCTCACTCACGATCACTCACTCATGAGTTCTCACTCACGTTCACACTCACGTCTACTCGCACTCATGAGTGCTCACTCACGTTCACACTCACGTCCACTCACACTCATGAGTGCTCACTCACATTCACACTCACCTCCACTCACACTCATGAGTTCTCACTCACGTTCACACTCACGTCCACTAACACTCATGAGTTCTCACTCACGTTCACACTCACGTCCACTAACACTCATGAGTGCTCACTCACGTTCACACTCACGACCACTCACACTCACGAGTTGTCACTCACGTTCACACTCACGACCACTCACACTCATGAGTTCTCACTCACGTTCACACTCACCTCTACTCACACTCATGAGTGCTCACTCACGTTCACACTCACGTCCACTCACACTCATGAGTACTCACTCATACTCAACTCACCAAGTTCAAATGAGTGTGAGTGAGTGCGAGTTGAGTGCACTCATGAGTGAGTGTGCCGAGCTATGATGCTGGACTTGTCCTAGAGTTCGACTCAGGGGCGTAGCCAGAAATTTTTTTCGGGGGGGGGGGGGGGGCACCTCCTTGATTTTGGGGGGTGGCACCTCATTGAAATGGTCATTTTTCGCTCTGTATGCCATGGCGAAAAAAAATTGTCGGAGGGGGTGGGGGGCACGTGCCCGGTGTGCCACCCCCTGGGTACGCCACTGGTTCGACTCAATGCGTCTGCGCACCGCCGGGCATATGCCATGCGCCTAGTGTTCCGCAGAAAAAAGCCACCTTCACCTCATGCCGAGCGCCCTCTCTTTCGAGACGATGTGACAGACATAGGGTATCAGCGCAAACTTCACCTTGTCTTTTTCTTTTGGCTCAATCACACCTGCCTGCTGCCCTGCCATCGATTTCTTTAGCTCCCGTAAAAGCCTGCTACATGCGAGAACCGCCGTTCGAGCCTTGCGAAATAGTAAGGCTCGTTTTAGTGCAGCGCTCGCAAATCGCAACAACGCGCAATAAATCGCATGACAACGGCATTTCACATGACGCGCGATATCGTTCCGCGATGCACAGAAGAGCGCTAGAGCAACGGCCGTAATCGGAAGAATACCGTGCAGCAGGACAGAACGCTCACCAACAAAGCCGTCCTCGCTGCGGCGCCCTGCAGCCTCCTCCGGAACTTGTGTGGAACAGTTTACGATGCGCCCGCGACTACAGGCAAGAACAAACTGCGCGGAAAGAGCGATTCAAGGCCGCGCTAGCCACGCATCGCCTTTCTCTCCCGCGAAGACGTGCTCCCGCTTGCCGACAGCCGGGCGCCCAATTCCCGGGGGTGCCGACGCGGAGTCTCTGGCAGTGGGGGGTGAGGAGTTGCGCGCCAGTTACGATAATGTAGCAGACCTGTGCGCCGCTCCCAAAATCGCGGGCGGCGGCCCGCCGGTGGTTCCATCTCCAGCGGCGGCCTGTCAACGGCGCGGGGTTCATCAGATCGGCGGCGGCGCGGCGCGAGAAATGAGGGGGGGCGGGGGGGTGATGATGCAAGATTCAAGAGCTAGCGGGACGGAAATTTATCCCTTGACTTTTGAAAAAAAAAAAAGTTTTCCCGATAGGGTGAAGCATTGAATGTGATAGCAACATGTCGTAATGTTATAACGAAGTCAGGCTAGCAGCTAATTTTTTTCATTTGATCTCGTGCAACTGCAAAACGCTGGTGTATGGCAATACTGCCGCTCCCGGGAAAGAAGTGATTTTTGTGCAGTTTGTCGTATCAGTGGTCACAGCACGAAGCGGTGAGATTATAGCGCGTAGAACGGTATACGAGCCTTTTGCTGATGCCTGCCTTAATAGTGCGCGACCACCCATAATCTTAACGCGCACGTGCGCATTGAAGGTTCAAAGTTCCGGCTAGCAAATGCTAACACGTGCGTCACACAAATAAATCGCAAAATTTTGGTCGTGACCACCGTCAGGTTTTTCTTACCCGTGGTCTCCGCGATTGCCGGAGCTATCTCGGAGGCCCCGGTTTTGCCTTTCGTTGTACACCGAGAAAGTGGACACGCGCGTATCCCCATTTGCAGTATATACAAACGGAAGACAACCGTCAACAGTACATTCGAGGATGCGTAATAAAACAGTTCAACTCACAGGAAGCGAGAGATGGATGGAGAATGCAACTGCAAAGGCGAAAATCGCCGGGACCATTCATGCCTGATAAAGCGAGCTTTGTACCACTGATCGTATAAGAAACATTGCTCGTGTACGTACTTCATCGCTTTGACATTATGTATATGCCCAAATTTAACGCAATTAGGCGTTACAGAACGCACGTCGGAGCGCCTTGAACTCGATGTCATGCGATCCTCGCTTGCACTTGCGAGTTGCAGCACGCCGAAATAGCTGAAACATCTTTTGCATTGTAGCCGCAGTTCACTTTGATGAGCTTCCTACTTTTCTGAAGCGAGGGTGGATTAACGGAAGAAGCTTTCCAGGTCCTTGATATCCAGGAAACCGCCCTCAACCCGAGCGAAAGAGGGGGGTTCTATAGTGGCCTACGCACATTCGCTTGCGGACGGCTCTCTTTGCACTAGCCAGTTATGGCCAGGGCGACGATGAGAGCACTGGTGGCGGCGTTTTTCGCAGCGCCGTCTGGGCAGAGTCTGACGTCTATAGTCTAAGTTCACAGTTTCGGCTCGAACCACGCAGACCCCCCCTACCCTTCATACTCCTTTCATAGTCCTTCGTCCAGTGAAAGACGGACAGGGCGCTTCCTTTCTAGTTGGGGAGCAATCGACGGCAGGCCTCGCAAGCGGGATGATGGGCAACTTGTTTCATCTATGCTGCAACCGTGTTCCTCGCTATCGCTCGATAGAGCATGCGATGCGCGTACAAAAGTTATCGATAAGGACGTTATACGGAACATGACGGCGACTATGAAAACCAGTACAGAGTGTCCATATAATTGTTATCACAATAAAAAAAAATTACAAAAACCGCGGAAGCGGGCTGGCTCTTTTTTTTTTTTTTTTTTTGTTCTGGAGATCTGCACCATCTTCGCTGTAAAGAATTCGTCCTTTGGGAAGAATCAAAATCTCCGGCGCCACTTCCAAAGGTTTCGTTCTCGCCTTCACTACGACTCCCAGAAGCGATACTTCCTCGACACTTATTTCTTCATAAAGCACGTGGACAATGCCAGCGCTAAGCGTTCCGCCCATCAGGATTTCGAGCTTGTCGGCTGCACTGTTATTTGCGCTTGCGCAATCAGAAACTCACAAAATGGAGCGAAATCAGTTCATCGCGCACGATAATCATGCGAGGTGAGGAAGCACGGCTGGGCGAATGCATGGCAAAGCAAGGTGGGAGACAATTAACAACTGATATTTCTCGTATATGCACTAATCGAGAGTATGTGCCCTATTCATGTCACGTGAATCACCGTTCTGGCGTCACGATGAGAGCAAAAAAAAAGAAAAAAAGAGAAATGACAAGAGAGAATAACGGGCTCGATTTTGGATTTTCAGAGGCTGTTTTGGGGCTTAAAAAAGAGTGCGTGCAAGCACGGACACAAGAGTACAGTCAAGACACTGCAAACGTCGCTAACAGAAAAAATCGTACAGCGGCGGAAATGAAGGTAGAAAAATTTAAGGCAGCTTCGCGGTAGTCGTGCCAAGCCTGAAAGAAGTGTGGACCTAGAAAGCGTTCATTGTTTCTCTTCGGTTTTCTCTTTCTTTCCTCCTCCCTTTGTTTTTTTGTCGTTTTTCTGTCCTTTTACTCTCTTTACTTCTATTGATTTCTTCCTCTCTTCTCTGTTTTGCTCTTCCTATTTTTCCTTTCCCTTTCTTTCTATTATTTGCTTGCTTCCTCTCTTTTTTTATTTTATACGTGGTTTTGCCTGTGTTACGCCATGCGACGACAGCATACGACATCCCGGGCCCCTAAAGTGCTCCGCACTTAATATCATCATCAAGGCGCTTAAAGAGCAAGGGGAATAACACTTCTCCTTGGCACGAGCGCCCGCTCAATATGCTATAGATGGATATGCTATACGTGGTTTTGCCTGCGTTACGCCAAGCTACGAAACTATACGATGGCAGCATAAGATGACAGCATCTGACAGCCCGGGCCCCTCAATTGCTCCGTACTTAAAATACATATCCGCGCATTCCCAGACAAGAGGCGATACCAATTAGTCAATTGCACGTCAGAGATAACTGGTCACTCTCTTGACCTCACTCTTGTGTCTGTGTTTTGACCTCGTGTCGTTTTAACGTGAATACCTACCAACTGGCTCAGCTGTCGGTTATTCCAAATTTTAGATGCGAAGCAGCTTATGGCGGAGTTCAATCCGGTGTGCGGCGTGACCACACTTACTGCGCATGCGCAAACCCTCTCCACCCACATCCTTTCCACACACCAACTAACATCTGTGGCTGCGCCGTAGCCAACCTCCCACTCCCCACATCCCCCCCCCCCCCCCTTGTTTAGATAAAAGGCTCGCGTAGGTCGTACACACGCTCAGTCACCGCGCCGGCTGCGCCGCACACCGTGCGGCGCAGCGCACGTTAACAACCTCATAAGAACATAAACACAGTACAAACGATAACACTAAATACGCAACATTAACGGAAACATTAACGAAAACACCTAGTCAAACCGACGCAAACGCGGTGTGCACCCCCCCAGGCTGCTTCGCATCGCCTCATGGTCCCCTTTAGCGGGAGATGGTGTAATTTTTTGTAGCGTTAGCTACACTGGCCTAGCCAAGCCCGTTTCGCGCACCTGATCAAGAGCCGTGCTGCGCATGCGCGAGAATCAGTGATGTCACACAGCTGGCGCACCGGAGCCGGCACCTCCCGCGCTCTCCGCCGCCGCCGCCGCGCGCGACTTACCGCTGCCGGTCTGCGCATTCCAGAGGAGTGACGTCGTAGCCGTGGTAGACACAGTGACGCCGGCGCGCGCGCGCAGCTATTCGCCTTCGCTGTGCAGTTGCCGTCTGACACTGCGCTGGAGCCGCGGCGCTTCTGACTGGCGTTTGCAAATGTGGTATAGCCATGGAGAAGGAGAGCACAAATGCTGCTCAACGGCTCAGAAGAACGGAGAAGCTTGACTCATCGGATCCCGAAGTAGTTGCCTGGCAATTAGCGTCCCAAGCTGGGATTTGGGATTCATGGAAGCAGGATTTGAGCAGGATTTGGGATTCACCCCCATTCATCTTGTCTATCAGAGACAGACAATTCCAAATACTGCGTTGGGGCCATAGAGACAGCAGCGTGTTACTTCACTGATCACCGAGCCGTCTTTGTGGCACTAGAGAAGCAACTTGACGTTGAGCAAAAATTAATATACATGTGCCACATAATACGTATACCGTGTGTGTGTCATTGGAGCAGCAGTAAGCATGATAATCAAGCTAATCCTAGACAATCTAGACAATCAGGAAAGCTAATAATAATCAGCTGAAGCTTTGCTAACGCTACGTATATCCTGGCATAGCCGAGCTAAGCCACTGCAACATTTTTTTCATTGCCTTTACTTCTCTATTTATTTATCGACTTACTCGAGTAAAAATGAAAGGAAGAAAGTGGAAAAACTCACCGATATATATTACTTGTCCATTTTATTTATCTACCCACAATGTAGTAGGTCCATGACTCCACGAATATCCCATCCAGCGAGTTGGGTCGACGCCCTTTAAGGCGATAGAAAATGCCGCAGCGTTGTGGTCAGGCAATACTCTTGAGACTTGTGGAGGAGAGAAAGATATGTCAACTCCCTGGGAGCTATTCCTGATGTTTCTATCTGAAGGAGATGTCCACAGTCCATCTCGGCAGAGCGTTTCAGTTACTCGAAAAAGCGGTGAACCGTAATGTTTGCTCTTGACCACGTCGATGCACCGAACCCGCCAGCACATTCCCCGTGCAAGAAGAAAGTGGACGAAATTTACAGAAACAGGAACTTGTCAAGTGTGAACTTGCATATGAACGTGTCCCGGATGTTTGAGAATGATGCAGGGAATGCGTACCGACCTTCACAAGTGTGTTAGACGGGCGGCCGCATTAAACCTAATTCGATGGCTTACGCGATCAGAATTTATGCAGGGCCTCCGAGATGTACGCCGAAAAGCGGTTGTCTGGGCGCTGCGTTCGTTGCGTCGAAAGGCATTCCGTTCCTCTCATTAGTGTCGAGAGTTGTGAAAGCTTCTTGACATCAAAATGACGTTACGGAAGAAGAACCGGAAACAGGCGCGTTGGTCGTCGAACTCCAGCCAATCAGCTGCGACTGAAATGCACTAGGGACAGGAGCATGCTGGGAACTGTGACCACAGCATGGAGCACGAGGGGGGGAGCGACGTCGTAGGAGGTTGATTTGTGAACGCTAAACTCGCGCGCTGTCGTGAATTTGCTTTTTTTTCCCCATAAGCTCACCAAGCAAAAAGAAAAGAAACAAGATGATGATGGGAATTGTGACACGAGCCCAAGGAGGTAGTGGTTGCAGAGGAGGTTGCCTTATAGATGCTAGCCGCGCTCTCTCCTATTTATTTCTGTATGGTTGAAGTGCATTCAGGTCCTCTAATTTCAATCGAGAGCGAAAAGTTCGTGACTTCAAAATGACGTCGAAGAGGAAGAACCGGAAAGAGGGCGCGCTGCTGGCCGAGCTCCCAGCAATCAGCGGCGGCTGAAATGGGGAGTTCTGATGGACACATCCAGAAGAGCTCCCCCGATGAAGTGATGTATTTTACGTCCAGACTCCCCGTTCGGGTTAAAAAGAAAGACTAACGGCGGCGCGCCGCAATTATTGAGCGGCGGCGGCGGCGGCGGCGCGGTCACTCTCGCGATTTCGGCGGCGGCGCGAGCGGCGTGAGCAAAAACAGGCGGCGGCGGCGGCGGCGGCGCGGGGCGGCAGCGCACAGCTCTACTATACACTCTAAGAAATGATCGAGCAAAAAGGCTGCCTTTTTGCTACACAACTATAATCGTCATCTACCCCGCGTACTTTCCTGGCGTTATCACCGCCGTCCCGGCACTTCCCGGTCACGAACGCCTCGCGCGTTATCCGCGTGACATAGCATTCATTTTTCAGTTTATTGATTTCAAAAAATGTAGTACAAGATCAACAAATATACAGGCGAGGGTCCCAAAGTAAAAGAACTGTAGTGGGACCCTCGGTTAATTATACAAGCATTGAGGATAATAACTAACACTGCAAGTGAACAGGATTATTGGCAAAATCAAACCATATCGGATAAAACGTTAACATTCAGATCAGTAAAACATGAAAACATGAAAAATCGCAGCAAGAACAACCCCAAGGTACAAGTAAAAAACAGAAGAAAAAAAAAAGGCGATTTGACAACAGCCATGACATGCGTACACTTAGTGCACGTAGTGATGCCTAAGGTCATTTTTAAAAAGTGCAAGGGAAACACGAGATTTGATAACTGTAGGCAACTCATTCCAAAGTGAAATTGCAGTGAACGCAGATGTTTTTTTGCCGTAATTACTGTGCACTGTAGGTAACAAAAAATTATTAGCTGCAAATCTCGTCACGTTTTTAAACTGCAATAAATCATATGACATGAATGGAAGCGTGAGGTTGTTATGAAGCAGCTTGTGGAATAAGACGACTATGTTGAACTGGAACAAATAAGTTACAGGCAAAATATTGTAAGAGTGGAGTAACACAGATGCATTGGATTGTATGGAACTAGCAGTGATGATGCGTATTGACTGATTATGGATATGTTGAATTGATGACAAGTGACAAGCGTACGTATTTCCCCATGAAACGATACCGTAGTTAATATGACTATGAATGAAAGCAAAGTACAACGCTAGCAAAGCCTCACGAGAAAAAAAAGGGCGAGCTTTGATCAATGCACGGATGCCAAACGAAGTCTTATGCTTGAGATGGTGGAAGTGACAGCGAAATGTAAGGTTAGGGTCAAGATGTATGCCAAGAAAAGCGACATCATCGCAAGCGGCTATAGAATGAGTCCCAAGTTTTAGTTCGGGAGTAAATGTTAAGGGCCTTTGAGCAGTCTTAAACACCATATATTTTGTTTTTAAATGATTAAGAACCAAGTAATTATTGCTACACCAATTCATAATGTTACTCAATGCAAGATTTAGCCTTGAAGTAAGAACAGTAATGGATTTATCGGATGAAGATATGGTAGTGTCATCGGCGTATAAAATGCAATGATCGTGATTGGAGGAGTTAAGAAAATCCGGAAGATCATTAATATATAAAATGAAAAGCAAAGGACCTATAACTGAGCCCTGTGGTACACCCTGGTTAATACATTTAGTTGCCGAGAATGTGTTCGCTACGTGTACTGCATATTGTCGGTCAAGTAAATAGTTTTTTAAAAATGTTAGCGCAGGACCGGTTATGCCGTAACACTCAAGTTTATTAAACAGCACTTGATGGTTAATCGTGTTAAAAGCTTTAGTGAAGTCTAAGAAAACAGATCTTACTAAATTTCCTGAATCGATGCATTTTTAATGTAGTCAGTCAGAGACGGCACAGCAAGATTAGTCGAACTTCCAGGGCGGAAACCAAATTGGTTATTCTTTAACAAATGGAACTTTGTAAGGTAGTTATTAAGACGTTTAACAAATAATTTCTCAATGAGTTTACTAAGGCAGGAAATAATAGCAATTGGACGATAATTAGTAACTATTTGTTTGTCAGCTTTTTTAAAAACAGGATCAACCTTGGCGTTTTTCAAGAAAGAAGGGAATAATCCGTGTTTAAACATCAGGTTTATAATATTACACAGCGTGTCTGAGATGAAACATGCAACTAGTTTTAAATGTCTCACAGATATGCTATCTAAACCAGGCCCGGTATTTTTAAGATTATTAATCGTGGAAAACACTTCATCTGGTGTAACAGGTAACAAAAAGAATGACTGTGGCGTGCGGCGTAAAGTGCTACGCAACTGCGCGTGTAGGTTGTTACTAGAATAAATGGAAGAAAAGTAGTCCGAGAAAGCATTCGCTATTTCATTTGGCTCCGAAAGACTTAGACCATTGGTAATTTATTTTGGTAGGGGGGGGGGGGGGGGGGCATCACCTAGACGACCTATTAAGAAAAGTGTTTAGCAGCTGCCACTGGTTCTTGGGGTTGTTCTTATTCTGTACGAATTTACTTTCGTAGTACCTTTTTTTTAGCAAGGGTAGATTGTTGGCCTTGTTGGTGTAACATGATCATAAGTTAAACGCGGCACTGAAGTGACGAGGACGGGACAGGGAGAACCATTATCCAGAAAAGAATTGTCATTTCTTGATGCCACCACATTTGCGCATGCCTGAGTGTCCACCATTTGTCATGTATACATTCTGTGATCCGGCTTCCAATAAATCATTGTTGAAAGTTAGCGCTCGTGTGTGTTCTCCCTGTCCCGTCCTCGTCACTTCAGTGCCGCGCTTAACTTATGACCTTTTTTTTGCCTGTTTAAGCAATACGTTCAATAATTTACAGTAGCATCTACAGTGAAACCTCGGTGATACGAACACAGCTCATACGAATTTCGGGGTGATACGAATTTTTCTTTGGTCCCGGCCAAGGCCCGTTGGCCTGCAATGTAATGGGGTTCGGTTGTTGCGAACCGATTTCCACCTGGAGACGTTTGATACGAACGTACGCTACCGTCCAGGTACGAAAAGGTGCTGTCCGCGCTGTCGCGGAAGACGCGCCCAAGCACGTGCGAGTGCGGGATTGCAAGGCCAGGCACGCGCGTCGCACCGCCAAATAGTCCGAATGACGGTGTAAGTGCGGGCACGGCCGTAAATCTCCCAAAAAAGATCCCCAACATCTCCGTGATAACAAAATCATAACATAGGACCATGGTTCTGGAATTTTGTGGCATGGATCTATCGCGACAAAGCGCTTCTTCCGTTACTTTCACTGCAGTACTCCAGTGTCACGCGAGAAAGCATACTAAAATTTCGAAAGGGTTACTGCTGTGGCGGGTCACAACACACCTGGTTCATTAATACACGCGCGTACGGGCCGTATATTTACGATTGCTGGTGTGATTACCGACATCTAAGAACTTAACTGACAATCATTCAGAGTTCTTCCTGACGTGGCTGCGGCCCCGAAAAACAATAAATGAAAATGTACGCCAGCTTCTTCTGTCGCAAGCTAATTTTCTATGCTTTCTGGTTGTTACGGTTTTGCTGTATTCAAGCGTCGCCAGCGCGAAGTCGGCGACGGGAATGACAGCGGGTTCGGTCGTTCCGTACGCAAGTAGAAACAGTGAAGAGATCGGAGACGTGTTTGGACAAAACAAAAAAACAACAGCTTTAATATAGCTATTGCGGCACGAGCACTCTAAATACAACGCTTAAAAAAACTAACAATATGCAAAGAGAATCAAACAATGGGATTACAAAAACTACACCTGGTCAATTAACGCTAAAATAAACAATGGAATGAAATGAACAATTAAAGGCGGGAAAGTTCGATGATATAAACAGGT
>JALIZH010018167.1:0-17229 GCA_030522465.1 Rhipicephalus appendiculatus | reverse complement strand
ACCCACACCCTAAGGAGCTTCACCCCTAAAACATTGTCGCCCCGAGATCGAGCGGAGTCGCCGCCTGGTGGCCACAGGCTGAAGCGCGCCTAGTGTGCATTGCTCCTCACGTCGTCACTGCTAGCCACATAAGGCTAGCATGTGCGCGTAGCCCATGTTCATCCTCAAAGGGCGGTTTGTCCCGCTCTGTTGGCGCAAGTTTAACTGCTTGTATATTTGCATAGCACGATCTACAGACACATTTGACCTTGCTCGGCTGTACATTCACTGCAATAAGATCAGTTTGTGCGTTTGCCGAGAGTGCTTTCAGTAACATCCTTCCGTTCTTCCAGGATCATTTCCGGTGTAGGTGCCGCTTTGTAGTTGAAGCACATCGTAAAAAGTGCATGGGCCGTCGTCTCAAACATGAGGGTATTAAATATTGCGTGAAAGCAGCGTTTTAGCGACTCTGTGGATAAACGAAGTTTTGCATTGTTTTTACGTGTCTATCTGCGGCGCCGTGGCATATCGTTTTTGCGACGGGAACTTTAATTGTGCTTGAGATAATTAACCTTTTGTTGTGCCGTCCTGGTCCCACTACAGCGAAATATTTCTGTCGAGTAAATTCTGACACTTTGGTACTTACAATTGTCGTTAAAAACAACAGAAAATGGAATGACACGGAGGTGATTAAACTTGAGTCGCCCAGCGCAATTTTAGCTTTGTGCGAAATTTATACAGACACACCCGTGTGCTTAGATTTGGGTTCGCTTTAAAGAATCCAGATGGTCAAAATTAATCCAGACGGCGTGCCTGAGACTTATGTCGTATAATTTCACGCAAACCGTCATCTTTTTTCTTTCGTTTTTTTTTTGCAATGTCTTGGGTGCTTTCCATCAAATAACCGAACCTTTGTTGCATCACTGCCGTGTAGAAAATCAATCAAAAAGAAAGCTGCGTGCCTAACTGTTTACCTTTGATACTGTTATTGGAGTAGGAACAAACGCGCGAAAGCGCTGCCAGCCACGTAGTTTTCCTGAATAAGTTTATCAACTGTCCTACGTCCATTTCATCGAAAATTGAATAATAAAAAATGCGGATGCGTATTCGCGGTTACTTCAACTCACCAAGTATATGGGATTTCTTTCTTTCTCATATTTTTAGTATCCAAGACCAGCATGCATGAAGCAAAGAATGAATTAAGTCGCACTACGGCAGTGCAGAAGTAGGCGGGACACAAGCTCAACACTTACAAAGAAAAATACAAGAAACGTGCCATAGTGCGAAAACGCGGACATTCGCCAAGCGCATACATCCCCTTTCAATGGCAGATTGAATTTCTCTCAAAAGCAATAATAACGTTCGGCGAGCTTCGTGCATTCATTCGGCAGTGGATGACATATATATTATGAGTAGGCTGCAGTCAGCGCATTTTATTTGCCGACAATCGGCTCACACCGCTCACAAAAAAGCGCCGCTGCGTACATTTGTATGCGCGCCGCCGGCCGCCTATCCACACTAGCGCGGTGACGGTGCTGCCGCCTATAGCCCGATCTCGGGGCGAATAGACTCTACCATTCATTGGCTCAGGTACAGACCAGGACGGCGCGAAATTCATGGACGGGCGCATGACGCTTGGTGCGTTTTCCAGCACACTGATCCACGTTTCTTGAAGAATTTCGTTTGTGCAAGCCAGCGCTTCGAGACTCTTGGCGCGTATTTACAACGCTTGCAATGCGTCGTGGTGTCACCGTTATGCATGGGGGAACGGCAGAGGCGTATGCACAAATTTTTTTCCGAGTGGAGGGGGGCACCTACCTTGGTCTCAAGTAGAGGCCGGGCAGGCAGATGTGGTCGAGTGTCATTTTGTGCCCCGTGTGCCATGGCAAAAAAAAAATTTGGCGGGGGGTGGGGGTTGGGGGGGCGGGGGTGGCGCACGGGCCCGGTGTGCCACCCCCTGGCTACTCCACTGGGGGGGAGGGGGGGGACAGGGGGCCGCCCTTCTTCCTTACCTGCCAATCATATTAGGAGAATGGGGCTATCCTTCCTCACTTAATGGGACCTTTCACATTGTTTTCATAGAGCGTAGGGTTACGGGTACGCGCGTCTATTTACTGTAATGGCGACCAACAGTCCCTGATGTTGCATTCAAATAACTGCTTACTTCACACTTTTACTCTGTCAAGCCGCGGACCAATGGCAGACCTTTGTGAGGGGCACGTCGTCGCTTCATTTTAAAGACGATAGTCTTTCTTGGGATACTTGAACGCAAAAATTTTGGTCTTTCTATCTGTCTGTCGGTAACCCGATTCAGCTACTCGGCCAAAGTTTAACCACATTCTGAACGCCCAGCCATCTTGAACTGGTGTTTGCCTTCATACTTGTGAACATATTCGATCAAAAAGCAAATACTACGCATACCTGAGGCGCAACATTAATATGTTAGTGTCAGGTCGTGTGTTCTTTTATTAGAAAATACATAGGTACGCAATTCTAAAGACCCTAGTGTTTTATCAATGCCAGCCAGATGCGGCCAATTCAACGTAGAGTAGGCGCTGTCTGAGGCAAGGCAAAACATAGTAGTACGGCCGGCACAAGACTATCGTCTTCCGATGACATTTGCAGCGAAGCATGTAGATACGCGGCCATTTTTTTTCATATCTTCATCCATTGCGGAGCTCGTTTCCTTTCGAACTCGACCAATAAGGGGGGCTGCGGTGAAACTTTGTCCCCTCGCTTGCCCCTTCCTCCTCCTCATGGAGAAACCTGCGCATGCATATGCCCTTACGCTGTCCGCATCGACAATAGTAAAGGACACCAGTCAACTTGTGGCACAATTGATTTCACTTTAGAGCGTGGTGCGGAAATGGAGGACGAGCTGAGGCCTGCTGAGACAGCGGCCGTCTTTCTCAAGTGCTTTCCCCCTCGGAGTCCTCGTCTTCTTCGGTGCGGCGCAAACAGGCACGCAACAACTTCCCGCCTGTTCCGGATGGGCCTTACTGGACGCTACTGGACGCCACGCAAATGGTGAGTCGACGCCTTTATGTCCTCTTCTAGATTTTAAGAGGTAAGTGTGGGATATAAAACGCAATTGGTAATGTTTTTGTCACTACCATTTTTCATATGAATGGACGGCAAGCTTATTTTGTAAGATTAAGAATATCTGGGATTTTTTACATGCCAAAATAACTATATGATTATGAGATATGCCGTACGTGGAAGGCTCCAGATATTTCGTCCTCCTAAGGATCTTTAACGTACACATAAATCTGAGTATATGGGCCCTTATCATTTCGTGTCTATCGAAATTTATCGATTGCTGATCCGCAAGTAGCAGGATCGAATCGCAGCATCGGCGGCCGCATTTTCGGTGGAAGCGAAAATGGTTGAGGCCCGTGTACTCAGATTTAGGTGCACGTTAAAGAACCCCAGGTGGTGGAAATTTCCGAAGCCCTCCAGTACGGCGTCTCTCATAACCATATCGCGGTTTTGACACGCTATTCAAACATTATAACGCAACACGCGACCTGAATTTAAAACTAGGTGTGTACGAATAGTAAATTTTATAACCGAATGGAATACGAATACAAATTGAATACTATTCCAACAGTTATCGAGTAGTTAAGCAGCCATATTCCGAAGAGTTCTAGAATTCAATAATGTTTTATTTGGAACAAATAGTAACAAACATTAATAAAAAAACGTAACGATTAACCTTAACCGAAAAAGAATGTCACAGTCATGTAAATTTAGATTCTACTGGTAATTAATGCGCAGCCTATGCACGAGATATTTCGTAACTTCATGTTGAAGTACACTGGTCACCTCAGAACTCTAGGCAGTACTTTGTCGCCACGTTTTAAACAGAACTAAGCCTTAACAATTCAAATATATTTGATAAGTCAATATTATGAATATCATGATGAGCATAGCAGATGGAGGACACTTTCGCTCCTTCATCTGTGAACAGAAGCACCTTCATCTGTGAATGGTACAGCATTGATAGTCCCATGAAAGTTTGGGCTCAGCTGCACGAGTCTCTGTAATCCAATAAGGAAAATAAGTGCTCCCTCGATGTTGCAACGTTTGTTCCTTTGAGGTTTTTCCGTCAGGGCTGATTATTCGAAAAGTATTCGAAAAATATTCGATATTCTAAATATGTACTCTTCGATTCGAGTGCCGAATCCAATAGAACACTATTCGTTTCGTTATTCGAGATTTCGAATATTCGCGCACCCCTATTTACAACCAATCCTCAAAGACAGCTAGAAATCGTTTCCTATTCTCCCTACAAGTGCGCCATAAACCCACATGACCGCGCCATCAACCAAAAGCCCACGGCCAATGGCTGATTTGAGCATCGCGAGCTGCATAGTTATTGCGGCTGCCCCGGGATGCCGCCACGTGCCTGCCCTCGCGCTCGCGATCACAATGAAAGTAAGCCGCGCTTTCGAATAAAAAGAAAAAGATAACAAAATGCTGAAGCTCGTGACAGACGCTACCGAATGGACGCATCTTCTTGCCCCCCTTGTCATCCCCCTCGCTGCGTGTCTTGAAGCACGCTCGCTGATGCGAAAAGACAGCGCTGTGTATGTGTACTTCCTTTCGATTTTTAAAAATTTTTTTTTGGTCCCGTCTCAGCGCGCTGTTCCACGCTCAGTATGTACAGTCGCCAGCAAGCGCAACACGAACGCCCCGCAGCATGTCCTGAAACAGTTTGATTGACGCTAGCACCACGCAGCTTTGGGTTCTGTTGTTGAGATGTTACCCATACACGCCGACATACTATCTAAGCATACCGAGGTATTATCATGGCAACAGCACCCGGGGCTTCGCGGCTGGCATCAGTCAAAGTAGTCCAGGTCACGGACTTCCTACACGCCGAGGCCGGGGACTTCCTACACGCCGGATGTATAAATAACTGTTATTTCTCTCTCTCTCTCTCCAGGTCACGCGTAGCAGCGTTCGTGTTAAGCTTCCTGACGACTGTACAACTGGCCCGCCAACAATCAGTGTTGCAGAGAAAGCACTTCAAGCATGCGACGAATCCCTGTAACTCCGCTCACACTTGACGAATTCTAGAAATTTTTGCGGCAGCCGATTCGTGAAGAAATAAGCTATTCTAATGAAGACATTCCACGATTACACGGTAAAATGTTGCAGGGCGTCTTTAAGTTGCTATACACATACACGAAGTAGAGTTTTTTTTTTCCTCGCAAAACTCGAGGTGTAAATATGCAGTTTTAAATGCGAAGCATTTCTTAGCGAACTTCGGCGACTTTGAGCGTATCTATCTAGCTATCTATCTATCTGGCTATCTATCTAGCCGCCTACGACTTTGTGCTCTCCCGGCCGTATCGTTAATGGGATTTGTACCAAATTTCGTATGGCATAACATGACTCTATGACGAACGTAAATGGCTGGTCATATCATGAAAATCATGACTGACTTGTCATGAAAAGTATGATTTACATGCCACGCTCATGGTGCGCTCGCGGCCGTTTCGTTAGCTTGGTATACACCAAATTTTGGATTGAATGACGTGACTGTATGACGAACATAAATGACAGGTGGCAATATGCAAATAATGACTTGTCATGTGCGACATGACTTGTATGCCACGCTCATGGCGCGCTCGCGGCCATTTCATTAGATTGATATAAACCGACTTTGGCATTGAGTGACATGACTGTATGACGAACATAAATGACAGGTCGTAACATGTCAAACATGACATGCAAATTATGTAAAGCAGGATTTGCTCCTTCCTGGCTGCTTGGCATTACATCGATTCCCACAGTGCGTGGGATCTGCCGGCTTTTTTATTCCCTATTTACTTACTACTTTATAAATTTGTGTCTACGGCAAATAGCCTGAACAAAGGAGGAGGCTACGACAGAAGCTGCATTGAGACATACAGAGGTGCTTTTTGCACTCACGTTAGAATGTCACAGATTCGCCCAATTATAAACATACAAAACACGCCTACAAACACACTCACACACACACACGCACCAAAAAACCTCCAGGCCAGCGTGGAACACGCAGCACAGCCACAGCGAAAGCTGGGAGAGCGGCCTTTCTGAACCTTTTTTAAACACTTTTGGGACAACTACTACAAGCACGCTTGCATGGTGCCCATTACGCCATAAATCATCATAATTTCTGCGTATTGGGGAAGCGTCTTTGTTCTTGTTCTTGTTCACCTATCAGTGTGGCTCACACCCACTGTGGGGGATTGGCCAAGAATTGAGTGGTGTTATAAACTGTCACGGAAGTTTAGAATAATTGAGGCTATAGGAAGGGTACACTGTGCCATTATTCGTCATTCTTCGGGAAACCCGGTACCCGCTACACACTTGTAACGCATTAAGTGCACTTTGTTGATGCTGTGGCTGACGACGATGAAGAATTATGCCTGAGGCTTTTGTAAAGGGTTGGAGCATTCAACGACCCACTCGTTACTCAATTCGCATTGTGTGACGCCTAGTTATTACTTTACTGTTCTAAAACGCGTTGTTAACATGTTAACGCGATCACTTACCCGACATGAAGCCTGTTTGCAACGCAGTTTCAAGCACCGGCGTAGCTTAGTGGTAGAGTGCTGGGCTGCCCAGCAGAGGGCCCGGGTTCGATTGCAGTTCTGTCCTGGGTATTTTTTATTTATATAGTTTTTTTTTCTTATTTCGCGTGATAGTGGTTACGGACACCGGCGGCGGCGGCGGACAACTACGGCGCAAAAACGCCGTTGTTGTCATGTCATAACAGCTCTCGCTGTAAAAAACTGGACAGGGTTGATGCATGTAGGGGAGGGTGTTTCAGCTCCAATATCGTGAAACCTGCGCAGGGGGCGAAGCATGCAGTGTTTTGAGAGAGATTTCTTTGATGAGGCACTGTAGTGGTGACAAGCCTGAAATCGGGCATGTAGGGAAGGGTGTTTCTGCTTCACCAACGTCGTCGGCTATTTGTTGGGCTGTTGCGTTCTTCACTTTTAGTGGACCACTGGCAAGTAGTGGAATTTACCCATCTTGGTGCATAAACGTTGTTATGATGGACCGTGACTATATGACGCACAGTGATGACAGGAGACGCCGACAAGCCTTACCCCTAAGTTGCTTCGCACCTGAAAAGTAAACTATCCGATACAGCGCACTTTCAATACAGCACTTTGAATGGAACAAATTTCTCACTAGCGCAGGCTGTTTACTTAACCACAGTAGACGGGTTTTTGGTTAACACTTCATTTGAACAATAACCTGCAAGATTGGAAGCGTTCGAGCGAGACATCTGCCGCACGCGTGAATGTGTAACAAGCATGCAGAAGAAAGAACCGCTTTGTGAACAAAGTTTCATGGCTCTAAGGATAGTTCTTGCAAGACAATCTGCTGTTTCGTATCGCGCATTATACATTCGAAAACTGGGAACAAAGGGCACCAAAAGTTATCGCACCCTCCTGCAGTTGCATCTATCGACAGATAGCATTGCATGCGCCTATAAGTTGGGGAGATACGTAGTAGAAAAAAAAGGCAAAATTTTTTATATTACAGTTCGCTGCGTACGGAACTATCTAATTTTCGATATCAGGATGAAACTTCAAAATGCAAAACAATTTGTCTTCCGTAGCTACAGCAGCCATGACTTGGCGCGGGATCGGAAATGACCGAGTTGTGCGGCGAAAGTAGGTCAATGGAGGGGAGACGAAAGCGCGTGTTTCACAGCTGGTCAGGCGCGCCGAGCTTTGCAGGCGACCGCCTGTCACTGCATTGGGCTTTACTGGGAACCGACGAGATAATTTCTTTTCCCTGAAGTTTCGTCGTACCTATGGTAGGTAGGAGCCAGGGATGTCGCCAGAAATTACTTGATGGGAGGGAGGAATCCACCATTATGTTATGTTCACGTGTGCGTTTGTAAGTGTGCGATTATAATACACATGCCCGATTGGAAAATTTCCGGGTGTGTTTGTACCCTCAAAACGCCAATGGCAGGCGCTTCGGTCACCGAATCAGCACTCTACGAAAAAAAGGGTGTTTTTTGACTCAGAAACTCTTTGGCATGTGCGAGTCACATGTGTAGCACTCCCTTTAAGAGGCACGTCGACGCTCTTTAGGAGAGTCATGCATTCACTCTCTTTCGGAAAGCAGTGCGTCTCACGACTCTCCTACATAGAGCCAACGTGCCTCTCTTAAGGGAGTGCTACACGAGCGACTTTCACATGTATAAAAAGAGAGTCACAGTTCTTACAGTGAATGGACCGGTGACTTTGCTACCTTGTCCGGTCTATCAAGTCTCGCGAGCTTCATCGCATAAGAAGTAATATGAAGTACTAAGTGTTTCTCAAAAATTGCTTGTTTGCATGCGCATACGACGTATTCTCGCGCTATTGCTATTCTACCATTGCGTATCAGTGTCACCAGGTGTTGCGTATAGGAACAAATACGCAGGCTCTGCATGGTCTTCCGGACCACGTATCGATCTCTCTTCGCTGGTTGCATCTAGCCGCCTTGGTGCGTACACTGTACAGGCGTGAGCAAAAGTGTGCAGACCACGGGATCGCGTGGCCGAATGCATCGACGCGCCATCTAGCGACGTGACGCCTGCTGCGGTGCGCATGCGCGTCCCGTCGTATCAGTTTGCCTTTCATGCCGCTCTGTCTGACGCGGTTACGGCGCTCGTAGCCAAAACGACAACTGTGTGTCGCTTTCTTTGCTCCATATAATCTGTGCCGTTCTTTTGCGTAGCTGCTGCGACGGGGCCGGTTGAAGCGCAGGGCTAGCGTCGTTTGCTACACCGGTTGATTAGCCGAAGTAAGCATAGCTAGCATCGCATAACCTGATGAAGCCAAGCACACAAAATAGAGTACCTTGGGTGGGCTTCGATGTCACACACATTAATCACTAATAATTATAATTAGTGTTAACGCTAATTACATTTAATTTAGCTTAATGAGACTCGACTCGTTCAGGAGTAATTAGTATATTCCTGAGCTTGGATTCTCTGAGCTCATGAGAATTCGATTGCAACTACTTTAATTGGGTTTAATGAGATATTGCTGAATGAGACCTAATTATGGTCCGATGAGCTTGATGATACCGTGATCAACCACGCTTAATCAGATTTATCTATACTTAACTTGGCGCTGCCTAATTAGCTCACTTATGCCTAATTAGCGTAATTATGTCACGTGAAATTGCAGTATCTAGGGTGTGCTTGGTTGAATCTCAGGCTAATTAATCAGACATAATTTGTCGCCTTCACTAACACTAATTAGACGTAAATGAGATTAATTAGTTTGCTGTTGATAAGGAGTAATTAGCATTTTCCCGGGCTTGGCTTCTCTGGGCTCATGGGGAAGTCGACTTGGATTAATTGGCCGCTGTTAGGTTTGCCTTATTTAGGCTAATTTGGCTCGGCTAAATTAAGAGATTGCATGATCAACTATGCTTAATTAGATTTGGCTATACTCACCTCGACTCATCTGGGTTCATCTAAGCTTAACTTCGCTTAACATGAAAACAGCAAGCTGGATTAGGCTTAATTAAACCTACTTACGCCTGACTTTATTAGGTGATACCGTGCTCAACTATGTTTGATTAGTTTCGGCTATACTTACTTTGACTTAAACAGGCTCATTTAGTTTAACTTTGCTTAACGCGACAAAGTCAAGCTGGACTGAGAAAACTGAATTTTCTGTGCTTTGCTTCAGGTTTTGCGATGCTAGCTATGCTTAGTTCGGCTAATCAACTGGTGTAAAAAAAAATCACCGCCCAAGCACTCCGTACAAATGGTTAACCAGCGAAGCTGAAATGTGCGGCCCCACTGTTTAGCAGTGGGTTCAACCCGACGCTGCACTGAAGCCTTCCACAATTATCGTTGCCAGGTTGTGGTCGAACCACAGGCGGTCACAGAGGTCGCAGCCGAAGCCAAAGTGCCGCTGGAGAAACTCTCGCCCAAAGCGGGCGTTCGCCCCGGCGAACGCGCTCCCGCAATCACGTCGACGATGTTCTGTTCGCAACGCCGTTTCTTCGGCGCGCCAGAGGGGCGCGCCGTGGCTGCAAGCGTTTGACCTTGCAAGCGTCGTACCCAAGCTCACGCGCCAATGGCGCGCGAGCTTGGGTACGACGCTCAGAACGACGTAACTGATAGTACAGCCAATGGAGACCGCTCGTGACACAGATGCCGAGCGGTTTTTCGTTTCTCCTAGCCATATACAGCTTTCGCTGTAAAACGATGCGAGCCCGGCGCTTGAACCGGCCACGTCGCAGCCGCTACGTAAAGGAACGGCACAGATTCTGTGGAGCAAACAAAGCGACACCCAGTTATTGTTTTGGCTACGAGCGCCGTAGCCGCGTCAGACAGAGCGGCATGAGAGGCCAACTGATACGACGGGACGCGCATGCGCACCGCAGCAGGCGTCCCGTCGCCAGATGGCGCGTCGATGCATTCGGCCACGCGATCCCGTGGTCTGCACTTTTTTGCTCACGCCTGTACATCACTTTGTACCCTTAAAGTGATTTCCATCAAGCAAAACACCTTTTAGCCTAACCATAGTTTGCAAAATATGAGGGTGTAATGGTGTTTTCCTTCCGAAAAAGAGCCTTTAAGGGTAATTTTTACCTAAAATACTCTTTAGGGTGTGTTATGGTTGTTATGGGTTATCGAAGCACCTGTGGCCCGCGCGACAGCGTGCCTGATGATAAGTGGGGCTCGCTGATTGAAAATCGTTGGATATTAAGCGACATTATAGATTAAAAGATGTCTCTTTTAGGGCTATCTATAAGGACGCCATAAATTTACGCCTATTCTGTTAATGTTCATTGCGCATTTATACGGAACAGGAATATCCTCACCGGCACTAAGCAGCGGCTTAAGATACTATGGCTATATATACCAGATGGTCGGCGTAAGGCTGCGTAGCGCTAGCGCTCCATCCATGGGGTATTTTTTCATAGTAGAGTGCATATAGTACTTTGAATCGTCAACCATTCTTTCCAAACACACATTTTACGACATATTATGTTGTGCGTATGGTTGGGCGCGTTCGTACACCTCATATCCTGATGTGATCTTTAAATGGGTGTTCCCAGACTGGCAGACTTTATTTTTCATGGTTTTTTCAGTGATAAGAATGTTTAGGCCATTGGCAACACCCCAAAATAATGTTGTTTAGGTCACTGGCAATACCCCATGTCAAAGGTGTTTAAACCATTGACAACACCACATGATATCGGTGTTTTGATCCGTGAAAACACGTTTTTCCTAATGTGTAAAGGTGTTACCCACACGGTAAAACCCTTGCAAGGGTGTAAACTGGTTTACTGTGTATAATTTTAAAGACTAATTGGAACCAGTTCTGAGAGTCGTCCTAATGGCGACACCTCAGCTAGGGCCTGAGAAGCGCAAGGGGAGCGGTCAATGAAGCTTCCTTCACATTCTGAGAACGAAAAAGGAGTATGCTTTAGTCTTTCCGGCGAGTCCATACTTGCCACGCATATGACTCTCTTTTAAAGAGACACGTTTAACCTAAACAACAAGCATGGTTCGGGAAAGGCTACTCTAGGTTGGATCAGGTTCATGTGATAAATCAGGTAATTGAGAAATCTCCTGAATGCAACAAACCCCTTTATTTAGCCTTTATTGACTACGAAAAGGCATTCGACGCAGTAGAGGTATCTGCAGCCTTAAAAGCACTCAGTTGACAAGGAGTGCCTAAATCTTATGGCAATACCTTAGCCGACATCTACAGATACTCCACAGTTGCCTTACCTCTCCACACACACAAAAAAAAAAACCCGCTGAAATTGCTACACAAAAAGGAGTCATAGAGATACGATATTCACACTGTTCATTGCGTGCTTGGAGGAAGTATTCGAACAGCTATAGACTGGGAAAACAGAGAATGGCTCAGCAACCTACGATTTGGAGATGACATAGTGCTAAAGAAGGGAAATCTGGACTAGTTGGTTATAGTTCATTTTCGATCAGCTTACAGCGCAAGAAAAGACGAGGACGCAGACCAAGGATGTGATGACACGTGGGCTGACTCTCAACTGAAGTTTATTGGAAGGTAGGGCACGAATAAATACAGAGGCCAACCGGCTATCGACAGAGCAACTGCGCGTGTGCAGCAGTCATCCAGGTGATAACCAAATTACTCAGGGAACGTGGAACACCTACGTGCGTAAAAAAAAAACATACATACAAAACAAGACCAACTCACAAACAAACGTGTGACGCAACCTAATCCGGCGCTAATCAAGACAAGTTACAATTAAAATATTGTACCTCCTTTTCGCTAAGGGCCACATACAGATGGTTTATACACCTTTCACCTTCTCTGTCGATGAACAACGCCTCCATTATCTCCCTCGTGTTTTGATGCTTATGGCGGAACAAACGATACGTTTTCCCGCCATCGGTTCGCCACCACATTCTCTGCAGTGTGAAGGCAGGTGCAAACCGCCTGCAGACCTCAACGATGACAAATGCTCTCTCAACCTAATATTTACACATCATCCGGTTTGGCCAATAAAAACGCCCGCATGACAACGGCAACCTGTATACAACACCTGACTTGCATCTAATGTATCTATCTTTCTGCTTCTCGGAACATACAAGCCTTACCAACGCCACATAGTTCCTTTTGCAAACGTGAGCACATAGTCGCAAGTGCTCTTCAGTAACGATAGCAACCAATTGTAAAATATGATCGAATAATTAAACCAGGAAGTATTAAATTACGCATAAACCTAATACGGTGAAGACAATGATAATGCTGGATAGCCTGGCGAAACAGAACGAGTTTCAGATTGGAAACCATGCACTGCAGTGTACACAATGATATGTGTACCTAGGACAACTAGAAACAGGACAGGCTAATCACGAAAAAGAAATTCACCGAAAAAAGAGAATGGGCTGAAGCGTATTCACTCTAAAAAAAAAAGAGTATTTGTGACTCTCTTCGGAGAGTTCTGACTTGCCATGTATACGATTCTCATTAAAGAGGCAGGGTGACTCACTTGGTGGGTCAGAGTCGGCGCGCTCTAGGGGAGTCCTTGGACCCCTCTTAGGAAGAGTTTAAGGACTCCTTTGCGAACGATCACACTACCACTTCTGAGGGAGTCAGACGACTCTTGTCGGTGACACTCCTACGTGGGTAAAGTGACACCCACCGAAGCGTCGAACGACTCGACAGCTATTTTAAGCTACTCAATTGAACTATGCTGTACTTTTGCGGGAGTACTGTTGGAAATGGTGAAGTATTCATTTTAAGCAACTCCAATAATACTTGCCGTTGCGCCCAGCGACTGCTGGACACAACAGCAGATATCTATGTCTCCTTAAACAGTGATATAGGTGGCACGACAGGACTGACAAAAAAAAAAAAGGTCTAAGGACTCTTTATTTTCTTGCAGTGTACTTGAACATTGTGAACCTGCAAACCGCAACCGTAAATACAAACAAGGACTGTTTCAGCACCCATATTTGTCAGCCCGCGTCCAATACCGTAGCCAATAGCTGCAAGGTGACTGGAAACATGACCAGGGTTTGGGGACATGTGCATGTATCGCCATCTCTCGTCGGAGACAGCGGTGGCCTGCCGTAACTGAATCGCGAAAAAAAACCACTCATATCTGACGACAAAGGTATACTAAAAATGACTCCCGGTTATCTGCAGAAGAGAGCCATTAGATTATTCTGGTAAAATTACAGGGTCGAGCTACAAACCGCGTGGCATCCCAGAATGTCAAATTTTTACAGTGTGGCCCCATGTGCTTCGAATGATCGGTGTTCAACAGTCCTGGGGAGCCACACGAACATAACTAAAAAAGAACCGGTTGAGCACACAAACATGATCAATGTGGTGCATAGTAAAGTATAGCATATTAGTCAGTCTGCAAGTATAGCATAAGTAACTTAAGCACCATAATATTCAGCGTGCAGAGGTTTGCGCTGATCACACAACAACGCGTAACACCATTAACTATTCCACATATTTTTCTTTTATACAATTTAACAGAAAGCGATTTTCTTAATAATTTTATTATATCTAGCAGCTCTTTGGTTTCATTTAAGAGCTTAGGAATTTTGTACCTCAAGCACTGCATCTAATAATTTGTTCTAATCATAGGTAGTGTATGGTTAATCCCCCGACAGTTGTGGTCTGGGGTCGTTTGAAGATTGGCTGACTCAAAACTTGCCAAATTTTCTTCGAATTGCGTGAACACATAAAGTGAGAGCTTCTGTGCATGAAAAAAGATTTGGCAAAACTTATTTATGCCCAATTAGATAGGAAGATGTGGCATCAATGGAGCTGATGATTTCAAAATCACGAACGGCTCTCTTTTACAAAACTTCCCTACTTTCTTATGCAGGTGCTGCTTTCTATTTCTACGGGTCTCTGCCTCACCAAAGGCTATTTTGCGTTGGGGAACTTCAGGGAGAGCCAATGCATAACCGTTACCGCCCTCCGCAAAGCTATGCCAGACTACGCTATGGCGTTGTCACTGGTAAGTAACAGCGTGTAGGAGCGTATGTCTGCGTGTGAACCTTTGTTAGTGCGCATGCTTCTTGAAAATCGATAAATTCGCTCTTTTCATTGCGATAGCAAATACGGGGGCACGGCTATGACAACCCATATGACCAGATTACGACAGATACGACAGGAGCTTCGAATACGCATTTTATTGCGATTGCAATTACATGGACACTTGTGGCGTGCTTTGTCGACGCCGTAGACGTTATGCTCCGAATAAAGTCCAAAGCGATAAGATCGCCTCGCAACATCGTATGTTCTAAGCGCGAGTAAAAAGACGCAAGCGTTGGGGGTGAGAACGGCTGAAGCAGTAATGAAACGAGCCTTCCATCTCCGTAGCACGAAGGGCACGTGAGACTGCATCACACCGCGTGCGAGGCTTTACGTCAATTGCATGAATGCTACGTCAATTGCATTAACGTAGCATTCAGTAGGCATTATTTCATTTTTTTCTTCACATATATTTCCTAGATCAAGTTAATCTATGAAAAAACTCGCAGGGTCCCACTTGCATTCACCTGAGATGACTTTAAGGCGAAAACCATCCGTTCGGATTAGGCTGGAGGAGCAGCCTTAGATCCAATCGTAATCTCTCTCAAGGCGCCTATTGCAAGTACAGTCGCGAAGTGCCCACTACGCAATTAGTGATCATTTTGTGAAGTAGCGAAGTACCCACTACGCCTGTGTAAGGCAATGTGTGCGCCTGCGTAGCTCTACAAGGTGTCCACGCTGTTGCCGATGATTATGAATAACAGCTGAGCCCTTAGCAATGGGTGGGCATCTTCAAACACTCGTTACGCAACGCACATGGTGTGACGACTGGTGCTCTTCTACGCTGCTACCCCGCAATATTAAGCCTGTTAACGTGACTCCTTGAACAACATGACACCTCTATGGGGTCTTTTCCCAAAAATGTTTCAAACGCTGGCTTGGCTCATTGCCACACAGAATGCCTGGTTTCGATTCCATCTCCAAAGCTGGTTTTTATTTCTACTTGTGCCTGAGGTCGCGTGAGTTTTTGTACCGCACTCTGTGGCCAGCGTCTTGACGAGGCACTTAAGGCATTTGTCTCACTGAATTAGTTTATGTAGTTGTCGACATGTTGAACAAACCTAGCACAACTACTCGTTTGTGGTAACGAGTTCACGAAGAAAGAGAGAAAGTGGCTTTATCTTCGTGGAAGAGCCTTGGCCACTGCGGACTTCGAAGATGAGCGGCATCAAGCCGTAGAGGCATATGGCTTCAGGCGTATTGAAATCAACAAGAGATATCAGAGATCAAATCTGTATTTCACCATCATGTACAATTAGACAGATGGACGAGGACGGAATCCGTCAATAGACGGCTTGACTAGTCCACACTGCCACGCAATCATTGGCGTGTGGATTACGGCAATAAAGAACAGTGACTAAACAAATGAAAACACATGATCTGTGTAGAACGGAAGTGAAATAGAACGGAAAAAAAGGGAAGACACCACGCAAGGATAGATGAAATCAATTTTCTTCTACAAACATAGACCTAAATTCAGCTGAGGATCAGATAAACCGAACAAAATTAAGTTTAAGAATAAAGGTGAACAATAACGCAAACGTCGCATGCCAATATTCAAACTAGATGTGACAGCTTTCCAATGTTCCATATGTGCGGCAGTGTAGTAGTGCTCATGTGGTTCAAAAAGTGTTATACTGTCCTAAAGAGGCAGGAAGGGGAAGATGGAAGCTTGCGATGAAAAATTCATGAACGTGGTCTGGGTGCTGGTGCCTACGTTTCGACAAGTGGACTTGTCTTCTTCAAGGCTGAAGCCTTGAAGGAGACAAGTCCACTTGTCGAAACGTAGGCACCAGCACCCAGACCACGTTAATGAATTTTTTCATCGCAAGCTTCCATCTTCCCCCTTCCTGCCTTCTTTAGGACAGTATAACACTTTTTGAACCACATGAGCAAGCCTTGAAGGAGACAAGTCCACTTGTCGAAACGTCGGCTCCAGCACACAGACCCTGTTTACAAATTTTTCATCGTTAGAATATCCTAGTTAGGATTGTTATGTGTGGCTTCATATGTAAATCTACATCGATGCAATGGCAGTATAGTTTGTTCCTTCGCGCCCGTCGAGATGGACAAGTACAGCAACCACCAACTAGCCCAAATTTGTGCGTTGACTAGTTTGCGAGCCATAATAACATGGGTCTTAAGAGAAAAGCCTGCAGTTATTGCAATACACCCAACATTCTAAAGATTACATGCACTCTAAAAAGCATATTCAGTTAAAAGGACGTGTTTCTGCCCCACAGCAATAATCGTCATCTGGGTTCCTTCCTTGAAAACAGGCGCTCGCTACTTTCCTTTCAAGAATGCTATGTCACGCTGATAACGCGCATGCCGTTCGTGACTTTAGAGCTTCCTAATAATACACTGGAGGGAAGTCCAGCGCTAGTGACCATGGGAACTGCAACGCATGGCGCTGCAGCCAGCATGGGAATGAAGGGCAGTGCATGGATTTCAAAGAAAGGGAAAATAGACAACCACCTGCTTGTAGCACGAAGCCACAAGGAAATCCCTACGGATTTCTCAGAAAGAAAAGCTTCTTAGTTGCCGAAAAATTCGTCCTGGTCCGGGGTTCCAACCCGTTACCAACGCCTTTCCGGGGCGGTCGCTCTACCAACTGAGCTAACCAGGAAGCTAGCAATTGGCAGCGCGAGGGTGAATTCATCGA